>VFIW01000062.1:0-279761 GCA_006386115.1 Globisporangium splendens | reverse complement strand
CAAGTGCATCCAATCCTTACGTGTCAGACTTCGACTTGCGCGTCTCAAAACTCACTCTGTCGCCCAACGCGCAGCAATTGCCAGTGCCGTCATCATACCCAAAGTGCTTTACGTGGCCAGGCACTCCTGGCACTCTACGGCTATTGTCAATCAGCTACACGACCTAGTGAAACAATTTGTCTGGGGCTCAAGGAATGGCAAGTCTACGAAACCGTGGATGAAGGAAGAACAAGCTGAACTCAAAAAAATGAATGGAGGCTTGTCAGTACCCAACATCAGAACTGAGCCGATGACGATGAGTGCCACAGCAGTCTCCAAATGGGCAATCACTATCTCTCACATCGATCAGGTCATCGGGGAAATCTTGCTGCACAACACAAGGGCTTCTTCGACGTACATCACGCCGCTCGATGCAATTCCAAGGCGGCCACCCCAGCTTCGTGATAACATGCGGACAACTGGCGCAGCATTATGTGTGTCGCTCCATTCTCGACCCTATGAGCCCAGAGAACGTGATAATGTACGTTGGTGTTACGAGCACTTCAAGTCGACAATTCTGCAGACTCAATGGGACGGCGATGTGTTCTAGATCGACCTCAGCTCTAAAATGTCTGACAGGCTTCCATGTATCGTCGCTGAAGGACGAAAGCTACGTGGGACATTCTGTGCAGAATGGCTGCCATACATGACCTCGACTGCAGATGGGTGGCTTCTTGACCCCAACGGCTCCCCTTACAAGCTTGCTCACACATCATTATCAGTTGGAACAGCACAACTGGGCGACATACTTCGATGGGAGTGGATAAGATCAGGAGTGCTTAACTTCATCCCAACATGTGGAATCTCCGGATTCTCCCGGCCGTCTATTCGAACGCTCGAGCGGTTATGTGCTATGCTGGTATGCAACTTCCCACAGCTTCTGTATCGACCACAGCAAACAAATGTGCTTCGGCTGTACAACGGACAACGTCATTATAACCACGAATAGCATCTGCACACCAGTGAAGCAACTCTGACCCACGTCGACACGACCCCAGTCAAAGCTACGCATACAGTTCACTCCGCAATGGACTGTGACATCATGGCAACAAGAGACTTGAACCGGCAGAAGGTGTCGTTCCATGCACATCCACGCTTCACAAGAATCGTGCAACTATGGGGTGGCAACGGACGATACAATACGACCAGATCTTTCTATCGGCAACAAGTTGCAGCAACGAGGACACAAATTGGCAAAGATACTCGTGATGCAGCAGTCAACAAAGCTGTCCATACAGCAGGATCTCTGTGGCCAGGACTGCAATTAATCCAATGGAGCGAATTACACAACATCCCAGGGATTACTGTTTATACGGTCCAGACTCTTCTCCGGCTGAAAGCCAATCGACTCTCCATGTGGAACTAGGAGAAAGCTGATCTATCCTGCTCGAATCCTGAATGTTCCCAAGTTGTCCAATCTTCTGTTCAACATCTACTCTGGGAGTGTCCGAAAGCCAAACTCGTGTGGAACTACTTTTATGCGCTATGGGCGAAGATCGGAATCACTCCTGGTCACGACCCCGCAATATGGATCTTCAGTCTGGATCTACCAGATACTCCAAGACATGCATGGACCACGATCAAGAGACACATTATCGGACACAAGTTCTCCAATGAACACCTCCAAGATCATCTCTATCCCGTCGCACACATGCTGTGGCGATATATGAGCGCATCGCTCATACAGGTCATTTGGTGTGCGCATCTGCGACGCATGGATTCGGATCCAATCGAATCGACTGCTGAGATGGCGATCACGATGACCAGATTAGAGGCAGGAATGCGAAACCTCACACGACTCGCTGAAGCGCAAGCTGGAGACTCTGACGGTCACACGGTTGCGGCAGTTCTCAAGGCATATGTCGACTGCATTCTCAGCCAAACCGACGCCATCCCCTTGACTCCAAGTGATACTCGCGGCGTTTACCTGTTGTTTTTCGATGGTGGATCACGCGGCAATCCAGGACCAGGAGGGACAGGATCCATTATCGTGCGTGTCCATAAGGACTCGCACACAGCCAGTTTAATTTGGGCCGCGAGCATGGCATATACCAGGAAGGACACGACCAACAACTTTGCCGAGTACTGGGGTCTCATACATGGACTCCGAGAAGCCCAACGCAGTCGCTTCGAATCGTTGTACGTGATTGGAGACAGTGCACTGATTATCTCCCAACAGAGAATGCATCGGTCCCTCGACAGCACCGATTGGCACGTTTATACCAGACAAGTCGACGACTCACGGATTGCATCGACATCCGAGGATGGTACCATCACTACCGTGCCTTCAACAAGATGGCGGACTCAGCCACCAACCTAGCCATGGACACCAGAACCTCAGCGCAGGTTCACTTCCCAACTCAAAGAGCTGCTTTCAACAATCTCACCCAGGATCTTGACAACGACGCCATGCATTGGCTTATGCGAAGTTCGGAAGACCCAAGGTCATTGGACAACACAAGGCAGCCTCACATAGGACCAAGAGAACATGCCATCCCGGTCAAAGATTATTTAGCATTCAGAAGTGATCTATTGCAATCCGCGCTGTAGACACATTTACACTCCTAGATGAAATCGCAATGAAGATTAGGTAGGAGAATGGATATTGTAGGTCACGACGATGAACCTAAATATACCTCACCTTATAAAGATAAAGACTGGTACTTGTCAGCGATGCGCTGACCATGATGCGTGCAGACTTGATTTCTTTTGGCCAAGAGAATAGAGGTCGTGTTTTAGATATATTGATGCGTCCAGACAAGTGGGGGAGGGCAGGTTTATGTTTGGATGAGAACCCAATTTACGGTTATGAAAATGGAACGATATACTGAATTTAGTATTGGCGTTTGGCGCACGATTCGCATTTCGAAATCGTAAGACGTGGGGTTATTGAAATGACTTTATTGGCATGGTAGAAAAATAAAGATGTCAACAGCTCCTCCTAGCCTCACTATTTATTTTCGGGCAAATGGCAGAAGGCGAGTAATATCAGAGGCTGGTCGAAAAAAGTGCCTGTGCATTCTGAAGTGCGCCTTAAGTACGCCCAAGATGATGGTGCACGCTCGTTGGCAAGCGCTCAACATATGCTACACCTTTTGGCGAGAAATGTCAGTAAGAAAAGTTGTGCCCACAGCTTCGTCAAACAACTGAAAATTTCATCTTGTGCGACAGAGCCTCGAAACGAACCTTTGCTGGGAGATTGACGATGGGCGAGTTCACTAGTATTTTCAAATTTGTTTAGATGTATGAATGCACACATGCATTTGCAGTATCGTCCCTTGAGATTCCATTCTTGGGGAATCTCATACTCCTATGTACTGAGTTGTTGCCGCGGATACAAATTGAACCGTGGCTGTGTTTGTGTGGATGCTAATGCAAGTGGTTTGATTTCATGTTATCGTAATTAGATCAACTTCACGTCTCTATGTCGAATCGATTTGCCCCGTCTTGTCAGTGTCTCGTGCGCTCTACGTGTGGCTCCATGTTTTCATCGGTTATCTATGAGCGTAACTAGAAACAGCCTGCAATTGTAGCAGTACCAAGATCCTAACCCAGGATGGTCGTGTCGTTGATTAGCCCTCTTAATGCATCTCGACGTCAAGTTCTTAGTGAAAGACATCACAATTAAAACTTGCAGTAAACGAGGATGAAAAGAGTAAGGACTTCCAATATGTTGCCATAACACGCACGAATTGATTGATATGCAGGTAAAAGTCAACGCAAGGAGACCCAATATTACTCATCTTCTGTCATTCGCCCCTCTTTTACTTTTCAACCGTGAGAACCCTGACAGAGACAGCTGAAAAGCTGAATAGCTCGATCAGGATGGTCATGCAGCTCAAATGGTAAAGTACCGGGTTCCCAACCTGGAGGTCGCGGGTTCGATCCCCGCCGTGGCCAAACTTGGAAATCACAGAATAACTTTGAAATTCGCAATGAAGAATAGGTAGGAGAATGGATATTGTAGGTCACGAAGATGAACCTAAATATACCTCACCTTATAAAGATAAAGAATAGCTCGATCATCATAAAACAAGTCACGACTGCAAACTATACTCGCGTTTTGGTTATTGCAGAGACCAACATGCAGACATGAATGCAAACCATGGCACTAAATGCTTCTCCTTTCAATGTCGAACGCAATGGTATGAATGCTATCTTCATCCGTGTTGTGTCGACTCAGTAGCAGCTTAAAACTAATGTGGACTCGAACATGAGAGGAACTGAACCACCCACACGTGACTGGGACAATACTTTCGCCTTCGATTCTTCACTTTCTGCACCAGGTCTTTTTGGACCTCTATGTGAAAGTGCTGTGCTGTGAAATGTGCTCAGCGCAAAACCTGGTTGGTTCTGAGTTTGGTACAGTTGTCGTACGCACTAGAACAGCAGCGACCCCG
This sequence comes from Globisporangium splendens, assembly GCA_006386115.1. Taxonomy (NCBI): domain Eukaryota; phylum Oomycota; class Peronosporomycetes; order Pythiales; family Pythiaceae; genus Globisporangium; species Globisporangium splendens. The sequence goes on along the minus strand of VFIW01000062.1, from coordinate 275,322 downwards.
AAAGAGGATCTGTAAGCACAAATCGTTTTTCGGGTCACTGCAATCATCGTTTTGGTGTGTGCGCGTGTGGACAATGGGGATGGACCGAGAACGACTGATTGCGAAGAGCAACAGTGCTGTACAGCAAAAGAACACTACAACAGTCTGCATTTCAGAACCCTAAACGAACCATCGTCACCGGCGAATATGACGAGCTCCTCGTTAGCGAAGCATCTCCAAGGATCCGAAAGGAGCAAGACGGAGTTCAAGACTGACCGATCCGGCCAATTCGACTTCGAACCAGTTGCGGAGGATTCAATGGAGGAAAGCGACAATTCCAGTTTGGAAGATTTAGAGGTGGCTCCATCGCTGGAGGAGCGAGAAAAGTTCGAGCCAAACCAGCTCAGCGGACATCACGGTTGGTCGTTCGCATCTCAGGAGAATCAGCTTGTGGTGTATCACTCGCCCACAACCGAGTTACCTCCACAACCCAGGAAGCGAGATAGAGACGAAACCCTGATGCTCACAGCCGGAGATGGTGACGACGCGATGAACCTGAACAGCCCCAATGTCCCCCTCAAGAAAACCAGAACGCTCTCGAGACGTTTGGCGATCGAAGGAGACTCCATGCAGAAACGCAGAGACCTCGAGCGCACGCTGCAGGAGCATTGGGAAGGGTTCCAGGAGCAATGGAAACAAGAAACCAAATGCCCCTTTCCTCTGCTCTCGTCCAATCATGATGTATGGACGCAGGCAGCTCTCAATGAATGGGAGCGAATTCTAGCGATGTTGAAGACGTCCCCAGGACCGCATCATGTGCTGAACCACCTCAGAGGGCCAACGCTAGTGGACTTGACACAAGTACTGCGCGAACAGGTGATTGAGGAAGGACTCAAACGTCTTTTATACCGCACCGATGAAGCAGAAACCAAGGTATGGATTACAGGTTGGTTTGACAGGATTGCAACGGCAACCACGAAGCAACAACGGGCGGCACTACTCAACTCCAAGGAAGACTGGTCGATGCTAGGAAGAATGAAGTACGGTGGTCTCGAAGTTTTGCGACTTTGTCACCCGACCCAGCAAGAGAAGCTCAGCCGCTACATCATCTGCACAGTGGTGTATGAGGAGGAGCTGCAGACGTTCAGGTCTAGCGACGCCGAAGACCCAGACAACCTGTACGAGGCGATTGAAGACTTCTGTGCGATGTTGAAGCAAACCAGAGAGCTCAAAGCAGCCTTCAAGAGCGGAGAGGAGCTCAGCGAGTGGTCAGCTCTATCGGTGATTATGGCTCAAGTCACCATGGAAGTGGACTCGGTCGAGCCCTCAAGGTACTAAAGGCACGACACCAACAGGTAACCAAGATGGCAGTAGCCCAGGTACAGAAATGTACGCCGCGCTACATGCCCTCAAGAATGCATTTTACAAAAACCAAAAAAAGGAAAAAAGATCATGTCCTAACATGCTACGGGTATTAACTCAGAACGTGTGCGGATTCAAAAAGAAAGAACGAACAAAATGGTTAGAGGATCTCAAGGGGGCACTAACCGCAGAAAAGTATGACATCATTTATTTACAGGAAACGAGGATCACCACAGCCAAAGAAGAACGCAGACTCAGACAATACTGGAACCGAATATGGGGGATTACAAACCTGGACGAACCAACGTCCTTTTGGTCCATCCATCCAGACGCGACCGGCGGAGTCGCAATACTCACAAATCCGAAGACAATTAGCGAAACACAACTGATCGAGGAATCCAAGTGGACAAATCGCACAGTCGCTATCAAGTCCAAGGGAGTGGTGTGGATTAACGTGTACGCACCCAACAAGAAATCAGAGCGAGAACACTTCTTCCGACGCCTAAACGAGGAGTTCGGGACTCATCGTGCAGCAGCAGTGCTCGGAGGTGACTTCAATTGTGTGCTCGACAAGCAACGAGACCGGTACCAAAGAGGAGTTCTGCTACCGATGCAATGCGAAAGTGCAGAACTGAGAAGATTAGTGACGGAGTGGAGCATACACGACGCACGGGAGCTAGTGGAGGATCCGGAGTGGCCAGTGCAGCGAGAACCGACGGAGCATTTCACATACTGGAGAAAAAACTCAGCCAGTCGACTCGACCGATTCTATATAGCAGGGAATCTGGGAAGCGCCGTGCAATGGGAGGCCGTAGAGCTACCCAAGCGCTACTCGGACCACCAAGCAGTGGTGCTGCATATGAAATGGACGAGCCAACCGCAGAGACCAAGGAAGGTGAACAAGTGCAGGTACCCGATACGTACTTCGCGTCCTGATTTGGTGCGGACTGGAGTGCAACAGGCAATCAGTCGCGAGCTGGAGCTGATGCAGAGTGAAGGACCAATCGAGTGGAGCCATCTGGAGAAGCGTATCATCCAAGCAATACTGAGAGTAAGTCGAGCAGAGAAGCGGCAAGTGCGAAGATACCAGCAAAAGTTGGAGGATCAGCAGCACCAACCTGTGAAACGCTCAAGGCGCCAGCTGATCGAAGAACAAGCAAACGCGGCAAGAGAGGCAGCAGAGTTTAAATTCGGTAAGTATATGCAAGCAACGCAGGGGGATGTTCGTCATTTCTTTCGGAGGATCGCCAACTGGCAGCGGGATCAAACAATTTCGCGATTGGAACCGACCCCCGGAAGGTACCACCCACCAAACGTGAGTCTAGCGGACGTCATGGGGGCTGAGTGGCACCAAATCACCGGCCAGAGCCATGCTACGGTCCCTCCGCACAAGGCTGAACTGCGATTCGATGCACTGGTGTACATTCCGGAAACTCGGAAAGTCACGGAAGCGCAAAACCAAGACTTGATGGCACCCATTACTGAAAAAGAAGTACGAGAGGCAATCGCGGCTTTACATCGGCATAAGGCAGGTGGCGTGGACAGTCTGAACAATGACTTCTACAAGGATTGCGAGGACGCGATGGTCGACGTTTTGGTGCGGGAATTCGACAACATCCAACGCGGGGCACCCATGCCAAGATCATTCGGCCAAGGAATCGTTATTCCGTTGCGCAAGAAAGGAGATTCGCCAAATCCCCTCGATTACAGACCAATCACTCTGCTTACGACCACATACAAGTTGTTTGCAAAAGTCCTAGCAACAAGGTTGCAAGACATCCTTCTGTGGATCATCGGAGAAGAACAACAAGGCTTCGTACGCGACCGACTGATGGAGAACGCGATCCTCATCATGCAAGCCGCATTGGATAAAGCGTACCACAGCAGCACTGAAGGGTTCGATGACGCTCCGGGAATTGTGATGCTTGACTTCATGAAGGCTTACGACACATTGGACAGAGACTTTCTGTACCTTGTGCTGAGCAAGTTCGGCTTTGGGCGACAATTTGTGGATTTAGTACGTCGAATGCACTCGGACACTACGGCGCAGTACCTAGTGAACGGGGAGCTGTCGAAAGTATGGGAGGTCAAGTCGGGCATTCGTCAAGGTTGCCCCCTGGCCCCTCTGCTGTTTATCGTTGCTGCGGAGATTCTCGCACTGGCAGTACAACAAGACCCCTATCTGGAAGGAATTCGTGTGACCAGATCAGGAGCAGAACCCCATCTTATTTCGACCTTCGTTGACGACTCTGCTGTCTTTTTGAAACAAGGGAAACAGCTGCCTCGGCTGATGCAGCTGCTGACCGAGTTTGGCCAGCAATCAGGGCTGCACGTGCAACCAACGAAAAGCAGCTACATCTGTCTCAACACAGCAGTAGTCCAAGAACAAAGATGCGGCATTCCAATCCTGAAGCATGGAGAGACGGTGAGGTACCTTGGCATCCAAATAGGAACCGGGAACATCACGCAGGCTAATTGGGAGGACCGCCTGCAAAAGCTCCGAACAAGATTGATTATCGCGACCAAAGTCTCCAACAGTGTGGTGGGGAGAGTGCTTATACTGAATTCGGTCTTGCTGCCGTCGATTCTATTCACTGCCGGCTACATCAAGCCCCCAGCGAAGGTCGTGGATCAGCTAGTGAACCTACAAAAGCAATTTTTGTGGAAATCGACACTCGGCACAGACGGCATGAGGCACAAGGTGAGTCCTTCCCTGCTCTACCTGCCGGTCAAGGAAGGAGGTATTGGTCTCTATTCAATACCTCTGGCAATAAAGCGACAAGCGATGCGGCGGACAACTCGGTGGCTACAGCGAGCGCGAGACAGGTATACAGAAGCTTGGCATGAACAGGTTCATCAGGACAAAAGTCAAAACTGGGGATGCTGCGCGATCTCACCCAAGGAGCGAAGCCAGCACGCACAGGCAAGGCTGTACCAGACGAACAATATCCACAGACTCGGGTGGGAGTATCTCGGTGAAGACCTGGTGGCTGCAGAGGGACGCAATCCCGCGTGGAAAGACGAACTGACGCGGCAAATGGAATCCTTGCTACCGACCGTGGACCTCGAGTGGAGATCAGACGGACGGGTAGGCGTATATTTTGGGAGAAAACCTGAGCAGACGATTCATCAGCTATCGGAAGAGACTCGAGCGTTCTGGCCATCCTTTCAGTGGAACGACAACCCCTGGATAATCGACAGCCAAGGCGAGCAGTACACGGTCAAAACGGTTTCTTTCCTGAAGGAATGCAATTTGGCCAGCTTCAACGTGAGACGGGAAGAAGAGCGAGTGTTCTCCGTGCGGCTACCAACCATGACGGCGACTCTCACGTCCAAACGAAGGGCCGTCCTGCGAAAACTCGTAACCAGCATCATTCTATGCTCACCGGAGACAGAAATCGATGCAGGCAACCAGCTAATCAGTCAGCAGGAGCCGTGGAGCAGGAAACCCACAAAACGAGAGTACAAGTGGATCAGCAACGGCATGGGAACCATCATCGCGGTGCCAGGGTCGGAGAGGAGCCACACGGACTACATTCAGATGCAACGGCAAGCAAATGGAGTTCTCTGGACAGTGACCGACTGGACCGGGGATGCTACTTGTCAACAAGACGTTGCAATGATCGAAGAAGAAATAAAAACTGTAGGGTGGACATTCAAACCTCACCCGCTCACGACGCACTGTCCGTGGCTGGTGCATGAACGTACTCCCCCAAACAGCATCCAGAAGACAATTGACCGAGCAAGAACACGGAGGCTGCACAGCAAGTTGTATCAAGGTCTCGGAGTACTCGTAGACAAGCTCAACGAAGTCGCGAAAACTGATCAGTGGTATAGTCATGTGCAGTATCGGCTGCCAGCAGATCTATGGAAACAACGAGGATGTCTTACGCCGTATCAGATGTGGACGACATACCGGATTTCTACGATGCAGCTCAACCTGTTCCATCCGGGAAGGATCGAGTCTTCGGCGTGTCCAAGCAATGCCGGATGTGGGGAGACAAAAGAAACTATCTCACACATAGTCTGGAGTTGCAAGCGAGCACAAGCCGCGTGGACGGCGTTCCTCGGGCGATGGATTGGTCGAACATTGACGGAGCAAGCACTCAACCTCTTCCTGCCTCACATTGCTAGCCGCACAGCCCCGCCAGGTCAACGATCTTTGCTCCGGGAATTGGAAAAGAGCTTCGGGTTCATTACTCCGGAACACTCGACAGCACTACAGAAACTCTGGTTTATAGTCACATCAAGCATCCCAGTATTGCTGTGGAGAACGAGAGTGGAAATAGTGCATGAACGGCAACACGTTGCTATCGAAGAAAGCACCAAGCGTGTGTGGACTGCGTGTGTGATGCAAGTGCGAGCTGTGGCTCATCGGATGAGAACGCTCAAAGGAGAAAAGATCAATGCAACTTGCCTGAGCCAACTGCTCAGCGTACTGGAGAGACAAGACATGTCGCGCCAACTTGAAGCGTGGGCGACAGCGCGTTTGTATTTCGATGGAGGTGCACGCGGCAACCCAGGTCCAGGAGGCAGCGGTTGGGCACTCATCTTCCTGAATGAACGCACCAATCGATGGGAACTCAAAGCATGCGGCTATGCGTACATGGGACCAGAAGTCACGAACAACCGGTGCGAATACAGCGCGCTGAAAGATGGCCTGGCATACAGTGCACACTACCTACAGCACTATGAAGTCAAGTTGGAAGTCTTCGGAGACAGCCAAATGATTATCGCAGCCCAGAACGGGTTCGCCTCAATACGCCAGACCGAGTTGCAGCCACTAGCAGTTCGGGTAAACCAAATCATCGCCAACTTTGCGTGGATCTCCTGGAATCACACAAAACGAGAACAAAACAAAATGGCCGATCTTCTCGCCAACGTGGCAATGAACTCCAAGAGTGCGAAGATACTCACCGACGAATCGCGGGGGAACGATCAAATTCTTATGTCCCAAGTCGCAGTTCTACTCGACAATGATATTGGTGCCACACCGTCAAAACTTAGAAACACCTCACTGTCAGCAGTGTTAATGAGACTCCGGAATTCTTAAACTGTATGTAGATCATAAGTTAAATAGAATTACCTTCTCTCTCTCTCGCAACAGTGCTGTACAGAAATAGGCTTGGATAGTCGTAAGCAAAACTGTCAAAAAGCACCGACGAATCGCAGGAAATGATCAAGTTCTTAGGTCCCAAGTCGCAGCTCTACTCGACAATGATATCGGTGCCACACCGTCAAAACTTAGAAACACCTCGCTGTCAGCAGTGTTAACGAGACTCAGGAATTCTTCAACTGTATGTAGATCATAAGTTAAATAGAATTACCTTCTCTCTCACAAAACTATCAAAAAGATGAACTAAGGAACCTTTCTTTGGCTTTGTAAGGCATCTCAAGCTTGATACATTGTACGCAAGTCAATAAGAACATTGATCTGATAATTGCATGTTCGGCAACCTAAATGCCTTAGCGACAGGTATCCTACATCGAATTTGTGAAACTATCAACTCGTACTCGTAGACACAATCTTCTTGTCTGCGTGTTTAGAAAATCTGCACACACACACACACCTTGAACGCTTAATTGCTTCTTTGTATGCCTTTGAAGTCTGATACTCGCGACGTAATCAGCAAACTGCTGCAGATGCTGTGGATCTCGATCTTCGGCAATCTAATAGAGTAGCCTTGTTTTGGAGCGTCGGGGTCACAGTACTGTGAGCCATTGATGTTGTGCTGTCGAGGTGGTGAAAGCCACATTATTGGAAATGTGGCTTGCTATGTGGCAGAATGGCTCGATTTAGGAATTTTTGGTTATATATGTGCAGACAGGAATTTTTGCCAAAAATCTTGTGCATACGAGCTGATCATCAGATGTCTGTGCTTGTGGGAGACGATGATCTGAAGCCCAGTCTCACTTGTAAACAACTTGTCTTTGACCCCAGATGAGTCGTTGTCTTAAAGCACTGAACAATGTCGGTCTAATCAAGTCATGCATCCTTTCAAATCCTTGAATGCCTCATAAAAAGTACGTTGCAGGAACTCAATCGGGTGCTCAAAATACTACTTTCTTAAATCTGCCTAATAGCGAATATAGAAGACCAAAATTCAACGCATTTAGCAACGACATACTCCTTAATTCCGCATCCCGTGACACCGTTCTGGTGCAACAGCTGAACTTCGCTGACAAAATTATCCAGGCATCTGGCTTCACGGAACCAGATTAACTTCTATCGAGCAGGTTCAGATGCCATCGGTTTCGTGTTGTTTCGAGGAGCTCATTTCACACACTGAGCAGGTTCATATTCCACCCGCTTCGCGTTCTCTCCAACTGCTCATTTCGCAATCTGCACTCATTGGCGCACAATGGTCTCCCTTTCGCTGTTCTCTGCTACCGCGCTTCTCGCGGTGAACGCGCTCATCTCGACGACAAGTGCTCATGGTATGGTGAAGGTGCCTAAGGCGGAGGTGCTTCCTGGTCACGGAAACGAGTGGGTCGTGATTCTGAACCCCGCTTGGCCATGGGAGGGCAAAGGCTCGTGGAAGGGAGGCGACCAAGCCGGTCAGTTCGCGACACTCTCCAAGAAGCACGGCTACAAAACCCTGCGCTCGTTCCTGGACAACAAAGGACAAGCGTGCGGGTGGACCAATGCAAAGGCGACCCCCAAGGCGATCCCAGCCGACGGCAAAGTCGTGTTTCAGCACTACAATTCCGGATTTACGCACCAGGTACGTTGACGAGTGCGCTTGAAGAATATGTAAGAAGTATGATATGTACTCACACTATTAATATGTTACAGGGTCCTTGTGAGATCTGGCTCGATGACAAGATGGTGCTCCATAACGACAACTGCGAGAAGGCGTATGCTGGCAAGGGCATTACCGAGTCCAAGATGCCAGTCGACTTTTCGTCGTGCAAGGGATCGTGCATGCTTCGCTTCTACTGGCTCGGTTTCCAGAACGAGCAGTGGCAAGTTTACAGTACGTCTCTCGCTGCTATTTTGTTGTACATACATTTTGAGAGGCACACTGAACTGACCTGAGTCTATTGCATTGTAGAAAACTGCGTTCCTCTCAAGGGCAAATCGAAGAATATTCGTGGGTAAAAATGAGCGCGACTGGCGTTCAATATCCTAAAATGGATAGATTTCCCAGAAGATACTTTCCACTCGTCCATATTGAAAGATAGTACACCGTGTAGCAAAGCTGGGATTTACTTGAATAATGCGTTTTTTGGCCGACCACGAGCAATACATTTCAATACCAAATGCTTGCATAACAATGCTGGAGTTCTTCTTAGTACGGACGAGGAGTGTGCAGGACGTTCATCAATTGCAGAATAGCCGTATTTTCGATTGTGTCTAAGCTGCTGCAATGTTCTATAGTCAGCAGCAACAACAAAGATCCTGATGTTACCAAGAGACACCATTGTAGCAAATGTGGTGTTGCTATAAAAACGTTGTCTGCCAATTGTTGTCGCAACTTGGAGTCCTTGAGAGACGGGCATCAACTTGAACTAACCACTGAGAGCAGACGATTAGCGAGATTTTCTTTCAGTAGTAGAGAAATCGCCTTGTCGAAAATGATCCTCTCAAGTGGATGAGCTCCAGGATTAGTAGTTTTCATAACGGCTCCAGTTGTGGGTCCAATCAAGCCCTCTGTTACACCGAAATGAGTGCAAGATCTTCAGGACCGTAAATCACCTGCCACACACGAACGCGTTGGTACCATCACACGTACGGTTCATTCATCGAAATAGCATGCAAGTAGACTGGTATTTAGTATTTCAACCTCAGTGACTATCTCGGCACCGTTCAGGACAGGAGACTCTTTCTCGGCTCAGGGTCCGGGAGCTTCTTTTGCGTCCTTTTATAGTTGAGGTATGTGGTCTGCCAAACCAGCGGCTGCAACTAAAGCTCCTGCAGCCACGACCAGCAAGCCAGCAGCTACCACCAAAGCTCCAACTGCGCCAGTGACCGCAGCTCCAGCTCCGACCACCAAAAAGTGCGAAGCGAAGACCAGACGTACGCTGTACACGTTTTAATGCTGTGTCCGATGTGACGGAAGGAAGCAGAATCGCATTCGAATTTGTCGGGGCGAAGTTTCGCCTCAACTCCACCAGACCTAATTTGATTTCGTGCTACGAAATACTTCAATAAGTGAGTGCAAATGCGTTTGTTATGAAACCACTGAATGAGGTGGGGGGAACTGCAGCTCATACCCGAGGGCGCTCTTTTCGACTATATGCCGACTGTGTAGGTCTTCCTCCTGGACCATGTCAGCGCAACGGCACTCGAGAACTCCCAAAGATTCTTTTGGAGACACTCGAATAAGACAACCTAGTAATAAGATTACTCGATGATCAGAAAATTGTTCTCCATCTCGTCACTAACAAACCGAGCAGCAAACGCTTCCGCAAGCCTGTCGACTCGACTTAGGTTCGTTGATAGCTGTATAATCCAGTCTCTGCTCAACACCTCGTTGATAAAATTCAAGATGTGATTGCACCGCTACCGCCGCTTGGGGGTGTGGTGCTGATGCCTGCGTCAAGCGCACGTGGGCAAGTGGTCGTGCTTGGGGAAGAAACTGTGTTTCTCGCTGGAGATATGGGATTGCGGAGATATCGCGCTATTGGTTTTGCCCACAATCGGCTTGCGTGGGACCGGCACTGACGCTGTACAGCTCCGTCAAAGACAACAGTGCAAACGAGTGCTGCAGCACAGCAACGGGAGTGGTGGTCTGATCTCGTTCCATAGAACGTGAGTGATGGGCTTGAGTCTGTCACATAAAACGTGCTGCACATCGAGTGATGGCCTCCCCCTCAAATGGAATCCAGCAGGACCACCCAGCACTCGATGCACAGTGGTCTGGAAACAACACCCGATCTAACTCGTTCGCAGCGCTTCTTTATCTTTATAAGGTGAGGTATATTTAGGTTCATCTTCGTGACCTACAATATCCATTCTCCTGCCTAATCTTCAAATCGAATTTCATCTAGGAGTGTAAATGTGTCTATAGCGAGGATTGCACTAGATCACTTCCAACTGCTAAATAATCTTTGACCAGGATGGCATGTTCTCTTGGTCCTATGTGAGGCTGCCTTGTGTTGTCCAATGACCTTGGGTCTTCCGAACTTCGCATAAGCCAATGCATGACGTCGTTGTCAAGATCCTGGGTGAGATTGTTGAAAGCAGCTCTTTGAGTTGGGAAGTGAACCTGCGTTGAGGTTCTGGTGTCCATGGCTAGGTTGGCGGCTGAGTCCGCCATCTCGTTGAAGGCACGGTAGTGATGGTACCATCCTCGGATGTCGATGCAATCCGCGAGTCGTCGACTTGTCTGGTATAAACGTGCCAATCGGTGCTGTCGAGGGGACCGATGCATTCGCTGTTTGGAGATAATCAGCGCACTGTCTCCAATCACGTACAACGGTTCGAAGTGACTGCGTTGGGCTTCTCGGAGTCCGTGTATGAGACCCCAGTACTCGGCAAAGTTGTTGGTCGTGTCCTTCCTGCTATATGCCATGCTCGCGGCCCAAATTAAACTGGCTGTGTGCGAGTCCTTATGGACACGCACGATAATGGATCCAGTCCCTCCTGGTCCTGGATTGCCGCGTGATCCACCATCGAAAAACAACAGGTAAACGCCGCGAGTATCACTTGGAGTCAAGGGGATGGTGTCGGTTTGGCTGAGAAAGCAGTCGACATATGCCTTGAGAACTGCCGCAACCGTGTGACCGTCAGAGTCTCCAGCTTGCGCTTCAGCGAGTCGTGTGAGGTTTCGCATTCCTGCCTCTAATCTGGTCATCGTGATCGCCATCTCAGCAGTCGATTCGATTGGATCCGAATCCATGCGTCGCAGATGCGCACACCAAATGACCTGTATGAGCGATGCGCTCATATATCGCCACAGCATGTGTGCGACGGGATAGAGATGATCTTGGAGGTGTTCATTGGAGAACTTGTGTCCGATAATGTGTCTCTTGATCGTGGTCCATGCATGTCTTGGAGTATCTGGTAGATCCAGACTGAAGATCCATATTGCGGGGTCGTGACCAGGAGTGATTCCGATCTTCGCCCATAGCGCATAAAAGTAGTTCCACACCAGTTTGGCTTTCGGACACTCCCAGAATAGATGTTGAACAGAAGATTGGACAACTTGGGAACATTCGGGATCCGAGCAGGATAGATCAGCTTTCTCCTAGTTCCACATGGAGAGTCGGTTGGCTTTCAGCCGGAGAAGAGTCTGAGCCGTATAAACAGTAATCCCTGGGATGTTGTGTAATTCGCTCCATTGGATTAATTGCAGTCCTGGCCACAGAGATCCTGCTGTTTGGACAGCTTTGTTGACTGCTGCATCTCGAGTATCTTTGCCAATTTGTGTCCTCGTTGCTGCAACTTGTTGCCGATAGAAAGATCTGGTCGTATTGTATCGTCCGTTGCCACCCCATAGTTGCACGATTCTTGTGAAGCGTGGATGTGCATGGAACGACACCTTCTGCCCGTTCAAGTCTCTTGTTGCCATGATGTCACAGCCCATTGCGGAGTGAACTGTATGCGTAGCTTTGACTAGGGTCGTGTCGACGTGGGTCAGAGTTGCTTCACTGGTGTGCAGATGCCATTCGTGGTTATAATGACGTTGTCCGTTGTACAGCCGAAGCACATTTGTTTGCTGTGGTCGATACAGAAGCTGTGGGAAGTTGGATACCAACGTAGCACATAACCGCTCGAGCGCTCGAATAGACGGCCGGGAGAATCTAGAGATTCCACATGTTGGGATGAAGTTAAGCACTCCTGGTCTTATCCACTCCCATCGAAGTATGTCGCCCAGTTGTGCTGTTTCAACTGGTAATGATGAGTGAGCAAGCTTGTAAGGGGAACCGTTGGAATCAAGAAGCCACCCATCTGCAGTCGAGGTCATGTATGGCAGCCATTCTGCACAGAATGTCCCACGTAGCTTTCGTCCTTCAGTGATGATACCTGGAAGCCTGTCAGACATTTTAGAGCTGAGGTCGATCTGGAACACATCGCCGTCCCATTGAGTCTGCACAATTGTGACAAGTACCAGTCTGGTCTCACGCCCAGTGTTGGCGTTGGTCTTCGATGCCGGTAAAATGCCGACAAGGCTTCATGCACGAAATCAATCCTGTTTGGGCTACTCTAGCAGCACTCCGCTATCCCAGCACGGAAACAAACAACATAAAAGCATTCGCGTGGGGCTGGGACGACTTGAAGACATGGAAATAGCTTAAGCAAAACTATCCGCTACCCCACCAGACTAATGATCAGCCACTATTACGGAGTCCTCCCCTGTCTCGCTGTAGCATCATTGCCCATGAGCAATGTTTCTCGTGACAAATACGGGAACGACCTATCAAGATCACACCTACTTCCGTCGAATAAACAACGAAATAGCATTCAATCCCAGCAGATTGATCCATCTTCCAAAAGGGTTCAAGTCACACCAACCTCACTTGTAGTTATCGGGTAGCATGTGGCACTCGTGAGAGGAGGCGATGCATGGCAATCTTCGCCGCGGCAACTCGTTATCCTGCTTGCTTCCAGGACGACGGACTGTTCACTTTTATACTCGCATTTTGTCCAGCAATGCGATCAAATAATGCCGATTCTGGTACTGATTCCGAATATGCGCGATGCGGAGGTTGGCGCGGTAATGCTCGTACAGCCAGAGAAACATCTCGAGTTGCTCTTGTCGAGCCACCACGAGCGTCACACTGTCACCGCAGCCTTCGCTTCGATTCGCATGCAAGAACAAGAGGCGCTCAAAGTCTCCTTCCAGGACTGCATTCCGCATCGCGTTCGTGGTGCACCCTTCTGATCGATTCTCGTGCAGCCATTTGAGAATCTCGAGCGAATGGGCACAGTCCATGGCGAAGACCGTGCACCCCTCTAGCCGATGTTCATGGAGCCACTTGACGACATGGAAATGGCCAATCTCCACAGCGAGATCCATTGCCCTGGATGTGCAGCCTTCAGTTCGATTCTCATGGAGCCACTGGATCACATGCAAGTGGCCGCGGGAAGCAGCCAAATTCATTGCTGCGGTGGTACATCCTTCCGTGCGGTTTGCATGCAGCCACTGGACCACATCCAGGTGACCATACTCAGCCGCACTGTCCATCGCAAACGCGGTGCAACCCTCGCTTCGCGTCTCATGAAGCCACTTGACGACGTTCAAGTGACCACCTGAGGCAGCTCCATTCATGGCTCGGGACGTACATCCTTCGCATCGATTTGCGTGGAGCCACTGCACGATATCCAGGTGACCATTCGTTGCCGCGATGTTCATGGCACGCGTCGTGCAGCCTTCGCTGCGGTTTTCATGGAGCCACTTGACGACATCAAAGAAGCCGTTTCCTGCTGCACCGTCCATTGCGTACGCTGTGCATCCTTCAGATCGATTCGCGTGGAGCCACTGCACCATGTCGAGGTGCCCATTGGCCGCTGCCTGGTTCATCGCCGTCGTCGTGCAGCCTTCGATCCGATTCGCATGCAACCACTGGACAATCTGTAAATGCCCTCGCTCAGCGGCCGAATCCATTGCGTCCGAGGTCCAGTCCACCGCGTAGTGTTCGTGCATCCACTGGAGAATATCCAGTCGATTGCGTTTGGCAGCGCATGCGATGGCATGGGCAGGCGCTCGAAGTGCGTGGCCCTGATCGTGAAGGAAACGCACAACCTCGAGATGACCGCACTCAATGGCATTCACGATTGCGACAGAGGATTGTTGAACTGGCGCATGGTGCTGCAGCCACACGACGACATTGACGTGTCCATTCCGCGCAGCATTCTCGATCGCGGCGCGCGTGCAACCTGGGTTTTCTGGGAGCGTTTGCAGCCACTGGAGAGTCTCCAGTTGTCCATGCGCCGCTGCAATGTCCATGATCCGCGGACTCCACAGCATAGTCTTACTGCAATTCTCCACTAGCCACACCGAAATCCGCGTGTTTCCCAGGCGTGCTGCTTCCTCGACGGCGAGAAACACAAACGTCTTGGGACAGTATTCTTGACACAACCACTGCACGATCTCCAGATTATCGTTAGCCACGGCGTGCACAAGCGCTCTGCTGCTTAGAAACATCTTGTAGTGCGGATCCATATCTTTCGGCTCGCGTGCCGCTAGACGCACCAGCAAGTGTGGAAAATTGCTCGCACTCGCGCGTGGGATCGTCCACCGCGGCGAGACGCTCTCGTCCAGAAACGCGCTGATCGTGTCCACCACATGCGCCAGCGCGTCTAGAGACGGCCGCGCCTTGCGGCACACGACGGCGGCAGACGTCAGCGGCAGCGGCGCATTCCCAGCGCCAGTCATGGCGGCGACGCGCATCTTGATCGCACTGCGGATCTCTTTGGCTTGTAGCTACGGTCGTAATGACCTAGAAGGGGAACAAAGGGTTTTGCAACTACATTTTCCGCACTCTGATTGGCTGAAAATAGAAGCCGATCTTTTTTTCTAAATTCTGATTCCGGCAAAGCACACTTGAGACAAGGTGTCGTTTTTTCTCTTCTTTTTTTTAAATATCAATCGGATATGTTGAGGCGGCAACTGGACTTTAGACTGAATTCAGCATGGCAACTGCAAACACAAAAAGTGTGTCCAAGACGGCACAGCGAGCAAGGCGTGCTGTGCAGAATGACGAATGGCCAGTGGATGGAGGTGTTGAGATGGCAAAGTCGCATTTTTGACGTGACGACAGACTCTATAGCAATATGCGAAATCTGCGAAGTTCCCAGTATCTTCCTCATATTTTTACATGAGTGGGTTGCGTACTGTGGTGGCGTGCTGGTGGCGTTCAGCCTAATTGTGTGGAAATGTCTCTGCATAGATGTACCACAATGAAAATGCTGGAATATCAGAAGTCTGCAGTACTCAGCTTGTTGGCGCTGCTTTGAGTAGGATGCAATATCCTCTTCCCTGGACAATGCCTGGCTTTTTAGCACAGCACTTCGGCATGGCCTCCTTTTTAAAAGCAGAAGTCTTGTTTGCGTCCTCTCAGTTTCAAACACCGTTCTCAAGGGATAAAGAAAGGCTACTTTTGACAAGATTTGTGCTGATGAAGTCTGTTTTTGATGAATAAATTGCAGTAAATAACGGTTATATTGCACATATTCCTTGCATCTTCAACTTTGTCCAGGTCTAGGACCTTTTCAATGCACATGTGCATGACCAACGCAAGACAGGCTCATGGAAAGAGAGTGTTTTTGCGATGCACCCTAGCCTCCAATTTCCAAGCAATTAACCAGCAACGCACAATTCAATAAGGGGAGACCACGTGCCTCTCTCTCCGGCTTTTCCCGTTTCCGTGCTTTTTCTGCTAGCGACTGCTGCGAAAGAAAAAATGAGTGAGAACTTTGGCCGTATTTAACGGTGAAACTTTGGGAACTTTTAAATTTCAGGACCCACACTAAACCTGCAACCATGATTTATTCAATATCAATTTTTTCGACCTGCACTGTATATTTATCGTCAACATTTCCTCTAATCGTGTCGAATGACGACGCTCCGGTTTACAATGTGTGACGACAAGCAACTTCCAACATGAACCGCGCAATCTTTGACGCGTTGGCTTTCCCAACTGACTTGCCAATCCATGCCCGACTTCTGTGTGAGTTGTACTGCTTTGGCGGCGACCATGAGCGTATTCGAGTTAATGCTTGATGCACTGCAACACATTGGAGACCTGCACTTAAGACGCTGCAGAATTCAGGAGCTTGTGTTGGATCGAGGCTTGTCGTCGACTGTGATTCTGCTGACGGCGTGATGCTTCGAGTACTTCAGCTTGGTGCCAAGTCTTTGGTATTGCAAAAAATACGATCCGTTCGTTGACGATATGCGACCAGAGTACAGCTTTGGGAGTCTTGTTTGTCAGAACTGGGGTTTCTGTTGACTGAGTGGAGCAGGACCTTCAAGTTAACACAACGCGACGTCAAACTGGACAGCCAACATTGGCTTCCAGACCTTCCTCATCCAGCCTCGCTCTTCAGCGAAATTGAAGTTGAGGCGTCAAGATCGTCGTCGTCACTGAAGACCAGCTGCGTTTGTTCCTCGACAACTGAGCGTACGATTCACAGAGCGCGAAAAGCAATTCGTCAACGTAGCTGGCTAAATGTGGCACTTACTCCGCGAATTCTCTGCCCGTACAATTTGCGCGCTCGTAATTGTCAGGAGCTCTGCTCACCTTTGAGGCGTGCCAACTCACTAATAGGATGCAAATCGGAAGTCTTTCTGACGCTGGGGAGAGAGGTGGAAGAAAGTGCGGCGGGGTGACCAGGAATTGTGACCGTGTTGATCTTGGAATACCCGTTTCAAGCTTCACGTACACACAGTGCTTGCAACAAATTAAGGCGATGAGTTTGCGTCATGACCAGCAAGTCAGATACAGCATCTGCTGTTGCCAAACGGGAGTACAGTGCAGTGCCAATTATGCTACGGCGACTTCCACGCTGTCGTCTTGACAACCAGGACGCCGAAACCGAATTCGCCTGCAAATTCGTCTGCTCTCAAAGGGACGAGAGAAGGTCTCAGCATCCCAGCTGCATGCAGGAAGCGCTGGCATGACGAAACATAACTGTAACACCTTGACTTCCAACATTTGATCGTCATTCTCCGTCAAAGTCCCATCTCATCGAGCAACGCCATCAAATAGAGTGAGTCCGCCGCGGATTCCCGGATCTCGTCCAAGTTCAATTTCTCGGGATAATGTGCGTGAAGCCAGCAAAAGAGCTCGAGGTTCTCGTCTCCGAGGGCGAGTCCCACGTTTTCAGAGCACCCTTCGCGTCTGTTTTCGTGCAGAAAGAGCACTGTGTCAAAGTCGCCGCGCTCGATGGCAGTCTCCATGGCTACCACCGTGCAGCCTTCGGTCCGATTGTCATGCAACCACCGGACCATCTCGTACGATCCCGCTTTGTCCATCGCCACAGACGTGCATCCTTCATCGCGATTATCATGGAGCCACTGGACGACATCCAGATGGCTATTGCGTGCTGCACCGTCCATTGTGAACTCGGTGCATCCTTCCGTGCGATGCGCATGGAGCCATTGGACGGTCTCGAGGTGTCCGTTGATTGCAGCCCACTCCATGGCACTGTTGTCACAACCTTCGCTTCGATTTGCATGGAGCCATTCCACAACGTGGAGCTGTCCATTAGCTGCCGCAAACGCCATCGCCATTGTCGCGTCACTCGCAGGGCGGTGGGCGTCGAGCCACTGCACCATCTCCAAGTTGCCACTCCATGCTGCACCCTTGATCGCAGAATCCGAGAATTGTCCATGAGCCTCATGGAGCCATTTCACGATATGGAAATGGCCATGTCTCGCTGCAGCATTCATCGCGTATCGCACACCCTCGGTCGCGCAATTCACGTCACTGAGCCACTGCACCAGCTCCAGACGGCCATTCTCCGCCGCATAATGCATGGACCACTTGAGGTCGCTCTCTGGGAAATGCTCCCAGAGCCATTGCGCGAGGTCGAGGTACCCAAACTGTGCCGCGTACTCCATTGCGCGCGTCGTATGGCCTGTGATTGCGAGCCCGTGGAGCCACTCAACCATGTCGAGACTGCCGCTGCACACCGCATGGTCCAGTCCATTCTTCACATCGAGCGTGTGGCTGTTCTCGTACAGGAATTTCGCGATCTGGAAGTGGCCACGCTTGATCGCATGACGAAGTGCGGCAACGGAACCGACACCAGACGGAGGAAACGCGACCTGGAGCCACTGGACGACGTCAAAATGGCCCGACTCGGCAGCCGCGTCCATTGCTTGAGGCGTGCAGAACTCCACGCCGAGTCGTCTCGCAAGCCACTGGAGCACGCCGAGATGGCCACACTTCGCCGCTGCAGTGAGCACGTTTGGACTCCACAGAATGCGTTCGTGATTCTCCACGAGCCACACCAAAATCCGTAGATTGCCGAGTTCTGCAGCTTTCTGGATAGCATGGGAGGCAATCCCCAGGGGACAGTACACGCGCGAGAGCCACTGCACCATCGCCAGGTTGTCGTTCTCGACGGCGATCACGAGGCATTTGCTGAAGAGAAACATCTTGTAATGTGGATCTATCGAGTGTTCGCTCTCTTGTCGCGCTGCGAGCCGTTGTGCAAGGCGCAAATGATTCCGCGCACACGCGCGCGGGAGGCTCCAAAACGCCGCGTGCGCATAATCGAGACACGCGCTGATGCACTCCACAGCGTGGGCGAGCGCGTGCACATCGGGCTGCGCGGCGAGACACACCGCAGAGACCGAAGCAAGCGGTGGCAACGCTCGCGCTTCCGTCGTCATATTGGTCGCAGCAGCCACAATGACGGCCAGCGCGATTTCAATAGAGGGCTGTCACGATCATGTCACTAAAACAGCAATTGCGACTTGAATAGAGCGCTGCCTTTCACATGTCACTGATAGTACAGTAAAGCATTATATAGGAGGATTGTCACTCTTCCAAGATTCATGTCACTAAAGCTTGTGGCTATAAATAGGAGGGGGAGCAATAGAAGCGCCAGAATGTTGGTCGTGACGAGCACAGCGCTCTTCATTTGCATCAAAGCTGAAGCGCAGGCAGACGCACGCGGTCTCCTCATTTCTCTCTCTCTCTCTCTCGGCTACTCGCGATGGCGGTGATCTTCGGTCTGCCGGTGATCAAGTTCGGCGGCCTCGTGGTGCGCACGCTCACCAAGCCGCTGGCGAAAGTGGTCAAGTCGCGCTCCAAGGTGCACCCGCGCCTGAACGCTGTGTGCCACTCGCTCGGACAGCAGCAGCACCGCCTCACGATCAAGTTCCACATGGGTTTCCGTGGCATCGAGAAGTACTCGATCAAGGACCTCCCGGCGGACAAGGCGGTCGAGAACGGTGCCGATCTCATCGGCGAGCTCATGATCTTCTCGGTCGCCGTCGCCGTCGCGTCCTTCGAGTACACGCGCAGCAGCGCCAAGTCCAAGGAGACCGAGCGCAAGCAGGAAGCGCTCAAGCTCAAGGCCGAGCGGGTGCGTTTAAATCGGAACCTGGTTCATAGCAACGAGGTGCATGGGCTAACTCTTGCGCTGTTGTTCGCTGGTTGTTGCTATTTGTAGGAGCTGGAGGAGCGCTTTGAGAACCTCGAGATGAAGGTGATTTGGCTCGAGAGCAAGCTCGCGGAGCTCGGTCACATCGTCGAGCACGATCTCGACCACCGGATAGAAGATGCCGTGCGCTCATCAGGAGTGGAGCAGGTGCACGACGACATCCACCACCTGGAGAACAAGCAGCGACGCGACAGGCAGCACACAGAGAACACTAGCGCCATGGAGCCGAACGCGACCTCGCCGTCGATGGTTTCTAGTCTGTGGACAGCCACGTACAACGCCATGACCGGCGTGTTCCGATAAAGAATGTGACCTCAATCCCTGCAGTCTATCATATTAGCGACAGCAAACATGGATCCTTTTATCCTCAAAGCTTGTCATTATTTTCTTACTCTATTTGAAGTTTCAGGTATGAAGCATGTGGAGCTGGGATTCGTCTATAGCCCCATGGCTGCTTTCACGTCCTTCATCGTCGCGGCGGCGATCTCGGAAGCCTGCTCGGCGCCATCGGTCAACACCTCGTCAATGAACGTCGGATCGGCTTCGTATCGCTGGATGCGCTCACCAATTGGACAGATTCTGCACACACAGAGAAGGAGAATACAAATGAGCGAATCAAACAGCCTGTGATGCCCACCAATGCGTTCATGAATAAGGCACGTACTTGGCGATGACAGCATCTGCGACGCTTTTCTTGAACGCACCGGTCTGGGAGTTCGCGTACTCGTGCACCAAAGTGTCGATGGGCGTGTTGGTGACGGCGCTGAAGATCGAGAGCAGGTTGGAGATCCCGGGTCGCTCTTTCCTGTCGTACGAGATGCCGTCGATCGCGTCCGTCTGCGCCTTCATGATCTTCTTGCGGATCGACTCGGGTGAGTCCGTCAACTCGATGCGCGTGAGCGCCGACGGATCGCTCTTGCTCATCTTTTTGGTCGGCTCGCGCAGACTCATGATGCGGTACAGCGTGTCCTGGTTGTTGTTCTCCACGGGGAACGGCTTGGGGAACACTTGGTTCCCATTCCCGAAGCGGTCGTTGAACGTCGACGCGATCATGCGCGCGAGCTCCAGATGCTGCTGCTGGTCTTCGCCCACAGGCACGTTCGTGGCTCTGTACACGAGGATGTCGGCCGCCATGAGCACCGGGTACGCGAGCAGCCCCAGCCCGCTATCCATCTTGTCCTGCTGCGCCTTCTGCTTGTACTGTGTCATGCGGTTGAGCCATCCGATCGGCGTGATGCACCCCAAGTACCACGCCAGCTCGGTGTGGTATTGCACGTCGGACTGCTTGAACAGGATGTTCTGCTTCGGATCAAGCCCCGCGCCGAGCAGCGCCGCGACCATGGAGCGCACCTGTCCAGGCATCGCCTTCGGATCGAACGGCACCGTGATCGCATGTAGATCCACGACACTGTAGAGCCGCTTGCTGCGGTCCTCATCGGCGCTCTGGAGGTCGACCCATTTCGAGATCGCGCCGCAGTAGTTGCCGAGATGCGGGATCCCCGTGGGCTGGATGCCCGAGAGCACGCGATCTTGCCACTGTGGCACAGAGACGTCCGTATCAGAAGCAGATGTCGCGAAGCTGCGCACGCACGGTGCGACGCGTGCTGACGTGCTGCATGTAATCTGCTGACGCACGATGGCCGTTCCACTCGAGAGATGATAGTGAAATTGGCATCCAGTAGCTGCGGCACGCGCTACTTCAAGCGATCTTGCGAGCACCGCAGGATCACGCCCGCGGCGCGGAACGAGAGCAGAACGCGAGCCTGTCGCTGCGCGCGCCGCGTGCGTACTTCGCAGACCGAGAGGAGCGCGCACATGCGACCGTCGCAGCATCCCCCGCGACGCCGCCATCCGCTGCATTTTCTTCGTTCCCGGCAGTCAATTCCCTATGCGATGATCCGGTTCGGTGTGCAGTAATTGTAGACACTGGTGGTGAGATCAGTCGTACCGGCAAAAGTACCGGTAGTAGGTGCGCAGACACGCAAGGTTCGACTTGCGGATACCGATCCTAATCCCAGTATTTTGCGGTATGAGTGCAGCCAGTTGGTCATCAAAATGGGATTGCGCGCAAAGTGCAGGACGTACTTTAGGTACCGAACCAGCTGAAGACGCTCGTTGACGTGCGCACTTAGCTTTGATTCCGAACGAACTTTGCGAGTGTGTCAGCAGAAAGAGTCAGCAAGGTTCTCTGCCTATTCCGACACGCATCGTGGTCCCGTCTCTGCCTCAACATGTCGCCCCCAACCCTGTGCTGATTGAGTTGCTTGATTGGCACATTTTTAGTAACAATTGCAGCCGCAGATTGCCATTTGGAGCTGCCAATTGCATGCACTTGCACCAGACAGACAGCAGCGGCAGAAGAAGCACGCGCCAGCCTCAATCCGACCTGCGTTTTTGCCATCTGGGTGCATAAACTGACCCACACAAAAGGATGTCATCGCGTCGTGATGGACAACCAAAATGCGATCTTTCGGCCTGTCCTGTGCAACAATATTTTACGTGCATGTGCACAGCAGGTTGTGCATATTATTATAGCGCTGCACGGTTGCGCAATTGCAGCTTGCGAGTTCTTGCAGTGTGCATGCAAGGTGTTGCGAATACATAAACGAGTGGCCCAGATTCGCAGCGTCAACCACAGCGTGTTTGCTCGTTTTCTGTGTGTCGACGGTCCAATCTTTTTGCGTTTTGCGCGGATTTGAAGATGCGCCGGCGGGTTGTCCCACGCGGCTTGCTTGGGGCAGAAGCGAACCCAAGTTTCCTGTCCCGGAAGAAGAGACATGCGAAGGGGGGGGAAGATTGGTTCTCTACACACAACCAAGTCAACCCATCGTTCAGTTCATTTTGTGTCAGCATTTTTGTCGCAAATTGTACGGCATCTCCGCTGCTGAAAATGTATCCGATACAGTGGTGAGTGCACCTTCACTCGCAAGGCTGCAAATTTTGCGATCATTTAATGGATGTACCGTACCGTCTTGCATCCACTGCTGCTATTTTCCAGGCTGGTTGTAATACAACGAACTACAAACGAAAACGCGTGTCGTCTGCTCTGTCCAACCAGCCACTATCATAGGTACGCAAGTGCGTGGAGAGGGTGTCGCCGAATGGACTGCTCGTGCTTGCAAGCAACTTGAGCAGCAACTTGTCGACAAATGGTCGTTGCGCTTGAGCTTCAACATGTCCGAGTGCATGATGGCAGCTTTTTTATACTCGACTGACTGACGTCAGAACCCACGCCTTTGACAAGAAACACATGCATCCTTTCTCAGCCACAGCAGCATTCAGCAGCAGCGCCGAAACGATCTTTCGTCGAAAACAAACTGCGGGCGACAATGCGCACATGCTGAACCAAGATCGCAAGTAAAGCAAGGGGTTCCCCTGCCCTATACGGCGTCGGTTCGCCCTGTGATTCAAACGTTGTGTGTCAGTAAAAACAGGTGGCGTCAGCGAAGTCGAGCTGTGGCGCCAGGATGAAGCCATCATCTGAATCCAGTCATTTCATGCTGGAAACACCACACACACACACACACACAACTCAGAAACGACCAGAGCGAGAGGGCGAGGAGGGTCGCCATCACCTGCATTGGAGGGGCGGAAAGAGAATAAACAACCCTGCTCGATGCGGCATTTGCTTGTCCGCTGCTGCTGGCGTCAGTCACAGCCGCATGCATGCGCGCACACGTGGAACATTCGGCGTATAAATAGATATTAAATCCACAATCGAATGCAGTGGGATGGCGTCAGGTAGCGCTTTTTTTCTTTCACGACGACCCTGGTCTCTCTCCTTCCATAAAGAGGCATGAGAGTCAGAGTGCAATATGGAAGCACTGTCACTACCGACACAATGTGAGTCGGTTGTTCGACAAATGCAAACTGCTGCAAACCGTTGAACACATGCGGAATGGCGTAGGTGCGTGTGTCCATCAATCGCAACATGCAGCAAGCACTCTACAAGCCTTTCACCTAACCCGGTTTCTCCCCAAGCCATCAACTTGACCAAAATGCGCGACAAAGACAAAACTGGCTTTGTTCGTGTGGTTAATATCGCACATGGCGAAGTTTCTATGACAGTCGATTAGGGGATTTTGGACTCCCCGGTAGTCAGATCCAGTTGCGCTTTACAACACGACGACAGCGCTTTTTGCGAAACTTTTGTTGGCCGAGTGTTTGTCACCAAGTTGCGAATGGCGTGGGTGGTGCGCGCCGCTTTGCCGTTTGTTTGCATCCCGTCCGTTCGCTCAGTTGGCGATATGCCAGAGACCCCACAAGTGCAACTTCCCACGCTCGCCACCACTATCGTCTACAACATGGAGAACCAGCAGAACGGCATGGTGTTGCCCTCGTTCCACGAGGAGGACCACGCGGCCATGAAGAAGCAGTGGCAGACCAACCTCGAGATCGACCTGCTCAAGTCGGCGTGGATCCAGAAAGATCGCGAGCACCCGGCCAACGTGCACCCGCTGCCGCAGTCCGCGACGGCCACGCCGCCCAACAACGCCGCCAGCAGCGCGCAGCGATAAGCAGCAGAGGATGCCGAAAGGAGAAGAGAGAATGAGAGAGCAAAGCATTGTATTTGGTGTGTGTGCAGCAAGAAGACGCGACGAGACTCAATGATCGGTGTATTGCAAGAATGCAATACACTGGGATGAGAGAGAGAGAGAGAGAGAGAATGCAACCCATGCTGCCATCAAGTGGAGCGTGATCTGAAGATGTGGAGGAGAAACCCAGGAAAGAAGACGAGACAGTCCGAGAAGAAGATCAAGCGGGGATGAAGTGATCAAGTGGTGGATGCGGAGAGAGGATGGGGCGACAACCAGGGCGACGCGCGTGAAACAGCAACTCCATGTACAATAACTTATCCACTCGCCCTCAAGTCGTGCCGTCATTTAACATCCGTCGCCAACGCCCCGCCTCACACCTCATCACGCGATCATCCGCCTTCCGAGCACTGAAGCGAGCATGCTTCGCGTCTTCCACGTCGACCACTCTTTTGCGTCTTCCAACCCCCCAACCAAACCCGCTGTGCGCGCATTCGCATCATGGGTTTTATATACACTAGTATTTATCTTTACATGTACATTTTTCATAGATCTCTATTTTTTATCTCTAGAAGCACAGGGACAATAGTTAGTCAGCACACACACAAATACAAATTTTGTACACATGCATCAATCGTATCTTGTCTTTTTTTTTCCATAGAAAATCTTTGCGGTCTGTTTCCTGCCTCAGTGCATGGAAATGGCTTCACAGCAACTGCTGCATGTTGCCGCCTTTCCGCGCCTTTGGTTTAACCACGTGCGTGCAGACAGTGGGCGCTCTTCGTCGCCCATCGCCGCCTCGTTCTGAACACTCAGAGTAGTACTTCAATTTCCATAAGAATGAAGCAACATGATCGCGAGCTTGCGGATTAAAAGAATCGCCTCCATATCCACACACTTCACACGCGTTGCCTTTCCATAGGCGCTGACTATATACTTCTCGCATATTCACTCTATGCTGCGCAGTTGAGAGGCATCTTCGCTGTCTTATCCACTACTTCATCACCTTGGCAGCTCCTGCATATCCACAATCCACACTCGCGCGCATGCGTCAACATGTGCATATGAGCATGACCATCATCTTGCGAAGAGTGTAGCTATCTGTCTATTGTATGTGCACATGTTACACACTTGCAGCAAGCTCTTGCTTGAAGCAACTCACTCGTCATCTGCATGTTCAGTTCACACTTGTGAACGCCATGGCCTCGTCTGCTTTGCCTCTCCCAAACAGACTGAATGCACCAACACGCATTGTGTGCAGACCCCACAAGTTGCTCACTGGATGATTACTTTTAGAACAAACACGGTGCATGCAGATGGCGGGTTGTGGCGCCGACGCACTTTGGCAGAAAGGCGGGCGTGCAGGCTAAAGATGCGCGATTAGACAAGCGACGCTGAGAGCGCCACTCTCTCATTACTGTCGTCTAGCGAACGAGCGGCGTGAGCAGCGCGCCTGCGGTTCAAAGCCGCCGCCGCCGCCGTCGTCGTCGTCGACTCGCTGGCTGAGATGTTGTGGCTTTGTTGTGGGCTTGTGAGGCGAACTTACTGGTGTGAGAGTGAGATTATCAGACACAGATTTCTGAGTAAAGGTCGTTTTTCAACATTGTAGTGGCGCGTACTTAATGGTGCGAAATGAGTCAGCCTCAGAGATGTCTGATAAATATGCTGCAATTATGTGCTATTGACACATTTGACAATTTTATCGAGTATGACAATATTGCAGGCAATCACAGTGCAGCAGTGACGTGTTTCGCGGCAACCTGATGAGCCAAGACTGAGCTAAAATAAACTGACCTGGCCAAATCATGCAGCACTCGCATGCGTAGAATCATCCGCGGGGGGAGGGTGTTGATGAGATCGGTGGTGTTGGCCTTCCATTGCCGTCGGTCTTGTGCAAAGACGCGTAGGAACTCCAAGTTGTCGGAGTCGCGGAGGGTAAGCTCGAATTGCGAGAGCTGGAGGTCGAAGTCGAGTCGGCTCGGGAGCGGCGTAGGTCGTCGGTCCTGTCAGCGCAAGCAGAGCCACAGCGCTCGTAGAGACGGACATTTGAAATTCGTGTGACGTTTATGCAACCAGCTGGCCACTGGAATGCTTGCTGGTTTTGGTGAGCATCCAAAGTCCCAGCACGCAGCTAGACTCCACCAACCAGTCGACGATTCACAGGCAGTTTTGCTAAGGGGAGAGCATACTTCAAGATATTTTCCCGCTCTTTGAGAGTCGAAGATCAATGCGCAGGCAGAAAAACACTTGATAGGATTCATAGAAACAGAGCCTGCGTTCATTTATTACTCGAAGTGCAGTGCGCTCTGGAGTCTCAATATGCATTCATGAATCACAAATCTAACTTGTCGAATAACGCGATCAAGAAGGAGCGATCGCGGAACGTCGTGATGGTATCCGTGACCCAGCCGACCTCGACCCAGTGCATGTCGACGAATTTGTACTGCGGCGTGTCGAACTTGGCTCGGATCATAGCGACGTCGATGTTCTCTCGGCGATGCTCGTACAGCCACATGAAGAGCTCCAGGTATCCGCCGTACCCAACAGAGTTGGACACAGTGTCCGAACAGCCTTCGCTTCGATTGGCGTGCAGCAGCATCACCGTCTCGAGATCGCCTCTTGCCACCGCATTGTCCATCGCTTTGGTCGTGCAGCCTTCGCTTCGGTTCTCGTGCAGCCAGCACATCATCTCACACGAACCAGCTCTGTCCATAGCCTCGGTCGTGCACCCTTCCTTGCGGTGCTCATGGAGCCACTTGACGACATGAAGATGATTGTTGCGAGCAGCTCCGTCCATAGCGTTTGTCGTGCATCCTTCATGTCGATTCTCGTGCAGCCACTTGACTGCCTCGAGCTGACCATTTGTCGCTGCTCTGTCTAGCGCATCCTCGTAGTCACCGTCACTGTTCGCATGCAACCACTTCATAATCGGCAAGTGGCCCTTTTCAGCCGCCTTGGCTATAGCAAACCACGACGGCGGCTCTGGACGATTCTCATCCAACCACATCACCAATTCCAGGTTCCCACTCGAAGCTGCAGCCTCAAGCACGGAGTCATGGTGGCCATAGCGATTATCATGGAGCCACTGAACGATCTCAAGGTGTCCACTCTTTGCCGCGGCGCAGATCGCTCTGTTGGACCGCGCATTCGGGTGATGCTCGTGAAGCCACTCGACGACTTCGAGGTGACCATTCCCAGCTGCTTTGTCCATTGCGTCACTCGAGCAGCCTTCCGAGTAGTTCTCATGGAGCCACTGGAGCATGGCCAGGTTGCCGGCTGCAGCTGCAAAGTCCATGGCATAGCGCGTGCACCCGGTCGCGCCGATGCCGTGGACCCACTTGACCATGTCGAGGTTGCCGCTCCACGCTGCATCGTCGACTGCGTTCGCTGCATGGAGCTCGTAACCGCGCTCATGGAGGAAACTCGCAATGTCGACGCTGCCTCCGTGGACAGCGTACCGAAGCGCTTCTCTTGGACGCTCAGGAAAATGGTCGTACAGCCATTGCACGACCTGCAAATGTCCATTCCGGGCAGCATGACAGATCGCGCGCTTCGTGCAGCCTCCGCTCTTTGGGTGCGCATGCAGCCATCGGAGCACATCCAGATGACCATTCTCCGCTGCGATGTCCATGTGCGCCTCGGTCCAGAAGATGCGGTCGTCGCAGCGGTCCACGAGCCACTGCAGGATGCGCAGGTTGCCGACTTCAGCGGCCATCTCCATCGCCTTGGACACAAAACCTGCTCCGGGGAAGTACTCCAAGCACAGCCACGTCACCATCTCGAGGTCGCCGTTCGCCACAGCGAACACGAGCCCCTTACTGAACTGGAACGCCTTGAAGTGCGGATCCAAGTGGCGCGGCTCGTGCGCCGCCAGCCGCCGTAGCAGCGCCGTGTGGCCGCATTCGCACGCGCGCAGGAACGTCCAGTGCTGCGGCGTGAGGCACGCGCTGACGAGGCTGAGCACGTGCGCCAGCGCCTCCACATCGGCGCCGCGCTCCTCTGCTTGGGCGCGGCACACGGCGACCACGGACGTGAGCGCCGGACGATACGAGTCCATTATGGCGAAGCTGATAGGAAGGATGTGCCGTTTGATAATGCGATGGCTTCTGAGCGAATGCTGTGGAAAAGAGAGAGAGGAACAATGAGGTGATATTTTCATCCAATAGAAACGTATATCTATTATTTTCACCCAATAGAGATGCATTGTAGACTTTGCTGAAATGACATGGGAAGAGAGGTTTATGCATTCACGGAAAGCATAATCAGTTGGTAGAATACTGAGTGTTGATTGGTTATTTTGGTGAGGGTACCTATTTCTTCCAATCAGTGGAGATACCGGAAAAACACTGGCATTCGAAAGAGAGAGAAGGCAATTCTGTTTATGACCTTCATACAGTTCAAGAATTCCGGAGTCTCATTAACACTGCCGAGAGTGAGGTGTTTCTTTGTTTTGACGGTGTGGCACCGATATCATTGTCGAGTAGAGCTGCGACTTGGGACAGGAGAACTTGATCATATCCCCGCGATTCGTCGGTGAGTATCTTCGCACTCTTGGAGTTTATTGCCATGTTAGCGAGAAGATCGGCTACTTTGTTTTGTTCTCGTTTTGTGTGATTCCAGGAGATCCACGCAAAGTTGGCGATGATTTGATTTACCCGAATTGCTAGTGGCTGCAACTCGGTCTGGCGTATTGAGGTGAACCCGTTCTGGGCTGCAATCATCATTTGGTTGTCTCCGAAGACTTCCAGTTTGACTTCATAGTACTGAAGGCAGTGTGCACTGTATGCCAGACCATCTTTCAGCGCGCTGTATTCGCGCCAATTGTTCGTGACCTCCGGTCCCATGTACGCATAGCCGCATACTTTGAGTCCCCATTGATTACTGCGTTCATTCAGGAGGATGAGCGCCCATCCACTGCCTCCTGGACCTGGGTTGCCGCGTGCACCTCCATCGAAATACAGACGCGCCGTCGCCCATGCTTCCAGTTGGCACAACAAGTCTTGTCTCTCCAGTACGCTGAGCAGTTGGCTCAGGCACGTTGCATTGATCTTTTCTCCTTTGAGCGTTCTCATCCGATGAGCTACAGACCGCACTTGCATCACACACGCTGTCCACACTCGCTGGGTGCTTTCTTCGATAGTGACGCGCTGACATTCGTGCACTGTTTCCACTCTCGTTCTCCACAGCAGTACTGGGATGCTTGAAGTGACGATAAACCACAGTTTATGTAGTGCTGCAGATTGTTCCAGAGTAATGAACCCGAAGCGCTTTTCCAATTCCCGGAGCAAAGATGTTGACCTGGCGGGACTGTGCGACTAGCAACATGCGGTAGGAAGAGATTGAGTGTTTGCTTCGTCAATGTTCAGCCCATCCATCCCCCGAGGAAGACCGTCCACACAGCTTGTGCTCGCTTGCAACTCCAGACTATGTGTGAAATAGTTTCTTTTGTCTCCCCACATCCGGCATTGCTTGGGCGCGCCGAAGACTCGATCCTTCCTGGATGGAACAGGCTGAGCTGTATCGTAGAAATCCGGTATGTCGTCCACATCTGATTTGGCGTAAGACATCCTCGTTGTTTCCATAGATCTGCTGGTAGCCGATACTGCACATGGCTGTACCACTGATCAGTTTTCGCGACTTCGTTGAGCTTGTCTATAAGTCCTCCGAGACCTTGATACAACTTGCTGTGCAGCCTCCGTGTTCGTGCTCGGTCAATTGTCTTCTGGATGCTGTTTGGGGGAGTACGTTCATGAACCAGCCACAGACAGTGCGTCGTGAGCGGGTGCGATTTGAATGTCCACCCTGTGGTTTTTATTTCTTCTTCGATCATTGCAACGTCTTGTTGACAAGTAGCATCCCCAGCCCAGTTGGTCACTGTCCAGAGAACTCCGTTTGTTTGCCGTTGCATCTGAATGTAGTCCGTGTGGCTCCTCTCCGACACTGGCACCGCGATGATGGTTCCCATGCCGTTGCTGATCCACTTGTACTCTCGTCGTTGTGTGTTCCCTGCTCCACGGCTCCTGGTGACTAATAAGCTGGTTACAAGCATCGATTTCATTCTCCGGTGAGCATAGAATGATGGTGGTTACGAGTTTTCGCAGGGTGGTCATTCGTTTGAACGTGAGAATCGCCGTCATGGTTGGTAGCCGCAGAGAGAACACTCGCTCTTCTTCCCGTCTCACGTTGAAGCTGGCCAAATTGCATTCCTTCAGGAAAGGAACCGTTTTGACTGTATACTGCTCGCCTTGACTGTCGATTATCCAGGGGTTGTCGTTCCACTGAAAGGATGGCCAGAAGGCTCGAGTCTCTTCCGGTAGTTGATGAATCGTCAGCTCGGGTTTTCTCCCAAAGTACACACCTACACACCCGTCTGATCTCCACTCGAGGTCTAGGGTCGGTAGCAAGGATTCCATTTGCCGCTTCAGATCGTCTTTCCACGCGAGATTGCGTCCATCTGTGGCCACCAGGTCTTCACAGAGATACTCCCACCCGAGTCTGTGGATATTGTTCGTTTGGTACAGCCTTGTCTGTGCGTGCTGGCTTCGCTCCTTGGGTGAAATCGCGCAACACCCCCATTTTTACTTTTGTCCAGATGCATCTGCTCGTGCGCTCCAGGCGTGTGTGCTGGATCTTGTACCTCAAAAATATGTTAGGTGCAGCATTGCCAATCGCGTGAGTGATGACATATCTGACATGCCAACAGCTCAAGCCGCGGACGGAATACATTATCGCAATGCTCCTTGCAAACTCCACCTAGGAGCGCTGCCAATAAACTCGTGAAGACTCTCTAACACAGCTAACTCTTCAAATAAAAGATCGATCGGTTTGAAAGGAAGATGGGTCATGCCATCACCGCGTGCTTGGAATAGATATATTATGGGTGGCATGTGTTCATTTTGAATCCTGGCGGATCGCTTACGATCCTGATGTTGTGAGTCTTTGGCACAAATAACATATCCTAGCTAAGGCAGCAACTGACCTTCTAAGTCTGTACACGAGCGCTGACCTCGAAATGCCTACAATCTTGACATGGAGCAAGGATTGAGCATACAAAAAGCAATTCAATTCAAGCCGTGCACGTGCTTGTAGGGAGAGATAAATTCTCTGTCACTTGCAATCTCCTCGTGAGGTTTTACTCAAGGCAACAGAAATTGCGTCGCCTGCAGTCCGAGTTTCGAAGGTTCTATAGTTCTTCTGGTTCTTTCTGATCATGAAGTGTATTAACAAGAGGAAAAGAATGGAGTTGGATCGCTACGTTGTGGTGTTCCTCGAGTCTAGAAAGAAGACACCTGTGACTTCTACGGGATGTCATCCTCCAATGATTCCAAGCCTGGTGACTGGAGCTAGGAAAAGAGCAGATCTTCCCGCTGACACGCGAATGGAGAGAAACGCATTTCTTGATGTGCCCGCTCCTGCTCGATCCTTCTCACCCCATTCTGTAATCCTGCAAGACTTCGCCTCACCACTGCCGCATTTTCAGCATCATGATGGTCAACCAGATCAAGAAATGATCCGCAATGGCTGCATGCGACACTCGAATCGTAATGCAACCGACCAGCAGTATTACAAGCCAAGCGCCTGATGCCCCTGACTTTCGACGCAGGGTATAGAATGATAGATCTGGCAAGCATCAGCGACTGGAGCGGAGGTTGCTGGAGCTGAACACCCGAGGCGTCGCTGAATCTCTGACTTGCTCATTGTCTAACTTTCGCGCTTCTCCTCAAGTCTCTAGGCAGTTCCCAGCGCCATGACTAAGTTCTTCATTTACGCTACCGCGGCTGTGATGGTTGCATTTGGCGTCCATGCGCAAACGACCAATCCTCCTTGTGCTGCTGTCGACTTCACTACCAAGACGACCGACATCAAGTCGCTCAACGCGGTGATCGACATCGCCATTAACTCTGGCTTATTAAAGACGAGCATCCCAGACCCCATTGTTGTCAGCGATGTGAACGTCTCGGTCGTGCCGTTCAAGTTGCTCAACCTGAACTTCAACATGACTCCGCACATCACGAGCATCAGCCTGGGTGGAGTCCCTACGATCTTGCCACAGCACTTGAACGTGTCATCGGCCGATAGTGTCACCCTCGCTGCGGACTTCAACGGCACCGTCACGCTCGACGCGACCTTCAAGGTCTCAATCCAGCAGCTCGACCTGAAATGGTACAGCATTTGCTGGACCAGTCTGCTGCACCCAGTGACGTGCCCTCCACTCGAGATCGATGTCAATGTGACGCTCGCGATGGTCAAGCCCACCCTCGCGGCAGACATGCAGTTGGACATGGTTGGGTGCGCTACTGGCGTCTCGACGACCGTGTGCAAGGACGTGACCGTCACGGACATCCTCGTTGCTGCGCTGTCCAATGCGTTCGAGTCGCTTCTCGCGCGCCTTTTGAGACGTTTCACGAACGTACAGATGCTGGACATTCAAATTGGCTGGGACTCGATCACGCAATTGGACATCATCTTTACCAACTCGAGCGCGTTCCTCAACGCGATCGTGAACGCGCTGGTTGACTTCACCGTGTCCAACGTGAACAAGAAGGGCGATGCGTACACGACGGTCGTCGATGTCCTCCAAAAGGTGATCAAGTCACTCGTCAACAAGGTATTGTCGACGTCGCTTGCGGCGCAATTCGGCATGACGTGCTACGACGCGTAAGTTTGCGAGATGAAACGTTCGTTGCGTACCAAAGACGCCAACTGAATCAATTCGTGTTAGGCAGATATGTGGTATCGTCTAATGTAGTGGTTGGGTAGATGCAGTCCCAATTATGACTTTTGTCTATCAAACTTAAAAACGGCATTTCTGAGTTGCTGAGTCTCTTGTGCATCTACTTGAGCGCGCAGGTGCCGATTTCGTCAACTGCAGAGCTTTAGCATCGCTTGCATTTTGTTGGCGGATAGTGAATATAGGAACCAGAATGCAGATCTACATACACCGGCGGCATAGACACACGCACCGCGAGGCGACGGAGCAAGACACCAATGCACGCTTGTCAATTTTCTAAACGTACCAACTCACTGCCATGCTGTTTTGCTGCTCTCCAGAGCTTGATGCATGTCATCGATGGGTGCGTTTTATTTCGCATGTTGAAGTTGAAGTGAAGATCTCGGTTGGCGTATTTGATTGGCGGAAAATAGGATTTAATGCGAAAATTCTTAATTCTGTCCAATGATCGGTTGATGGAGGTTGCATTCGAACCGATGAAATGGGTACACATTGTGACCACGGCTAAATTACAAAGCACGGAAGAGTGGAGCGCCCCTTAGCACTTGCCTATCTGACGCATTTCTCACATGTGAACGCCATAACACAACCAACTGACAAACTTGATGATTCCAACGAGAAACAGATTCTCCTCACCAGGATCACAGTCGCGGAAGTGGACCAGCTCCAGCAGCGCCATTGGCATCTTGACCAATCGAATTGGTGCGATCTCGACTGTGAGCGTCACACACCGATGCCGCCGGTCATCTTGAGCCATTTCGAGTTCTTCTGCTTGTAGAGTGGCGTCTCGGTAGAGTGTCAAATCGATGAGACCAATCGCATTTTGACGTGGCTTTTGTGGCGTCATTCGCGGTCACGCTTCACTCCCCATTCTGTGCGTTGACGACCAGCGCGTAGCATGCGCAATGCATTTCGTGGACAGCAGTGTACTGTATCTCCGCGACAGCGGTTGGGGATGCTCAACAAGTGCAGTAAAACAAAATAGCATTCAATTTCATTGCAAAATCGTCACGGACTCACGTATTTCGAAAGAAAGAAACACTCGGTGCTATGATGGCGCAAGAGCACCGAGTGACCACAAGACTTCCGGCCACGATTGCCATTTCACAAGAAAATGACCATCGCAATCAAGAGCAAGATCTCGCTCTCGGCGGTCCAATGTGGGCGACCTCAACTGCCAACTGTATAACACAGATGCCCTCCTTCTCATCGGCCATTACCACAACCTGCATATTAATATCGTGCTTCTCGCAGACTCGCATCGCGTGCTAACACAATGATAATACATCGACTCAACTGCATTGCAGTCTCTGTGGAGAGATACCCATGCGGTTTAAAGCCTATGCCATGCGACCAGCCTAGCTTCTCAAGAGAGGAAGCCATGCATTCCAGCTTGGGGCGAGCGGAGACAAGGACACTGACGGATGGCGATCGTTAACGAAGAGAACAAGCTTGGTTGGAAGTTGCTGTGGCTCTCATCTGGAGCTCGTCTCTTGACTGGAAGAGGATAAACCGAATGTATGGGTTAGATTCGCATCACGCGGTTTGAATATAAGAACCTTTTTTCATGATGTAGGTTTTTACTTGGAAGGTCGATCTCAAGCGCACCTTACTGCTAAAATATAAGCTTTGCTCACGAAAACCTAATAACCGATATTTACACTTTCAGTCTAATCTTGGTTATTGAATAAGACCACTGATAATTTCTCCTGATGTGCGTCAGTTCTCAGAAAACTCGACAGTGGGATGATTCCGATCGGATGCGACAGGCTCCTGCGGGAGCCACAGTAATCGTTGAAAGAAGGACGATCACGGTCTCAAATGCTGCTGCTGAAGAGTGGGCCAAAAGGAATGGAGCAGGGCATAAAATCACAAAATTCCTCTTGATTATGCGGCACTTCACTGTCTGTATAAAGTGCGATTGTATCCAAGCTATTGAGGATTTCATCAAACTGCTCGATGTGCCGCATTTACAGAATTCGAATCAAACTTGAAGTCCTCTACGACAAAGATTCCCGTTCCATCAAGAAAGTCTGGGCTTCCTTGACACTAGCTGCATAAAAACGAATCCAGATGCCCAGGAAGCTCTTCATTTGTGGCGTCCTACACATACTAAAGTAGGTGTCATACATGGTTCAACTTGGTATCTGACATCCTACCGCAGGACCCCGATCAGTTAATTTGTTTTGGGGCGTTCGAAAGCCATCCTCGTTTGCAGAAACGCAGCAAATATTGATGCCAGCAAAAGAGCGAATGGATCGGAAATGATCTTCTGAAGGTCACTTGCCCAAGCTGACAGCGCGTATCACCCAATTCTATAGAGATGAGGTGGAGATTTGTTGATCACATCGTGCCATCGCGAAGTCATAAACCGCGCCGCTCACCTTCTCTCGTCATCAGGTCAACCATTGAGGGGTCATCCATGGGACACGTTCGAATAGAACTTGGAGCAGCAGCACATTTGCGAGCCGCATGGCCATCGAGTCACTTTGTGTATCCTCCTGGGGTTCTTTCGAAGCAGCAGCCACGAGACCAAAGTCTCAAGTGCCAAAGGCAAGCGGAACATTCGAATTCAACACAGGCAGGCGAGTGCTGTGGTTTCCTCCCAATACGGACAAAAGCTGAACTTCGCCGTCGATCTGAGGTTTGGGCGTCGAAAGATCGTGTTTATCTCTACATACAATAATTGTATCTCTATACACGTTGAGTATACTTTTGATGTATAACAATCACAAATTATACTCGTATCCAGTGTAAAAGTATTCATCCGACGCATATCCACACTGCGTATAATCATGTCTGCCCTTTCTATTCTCCACCCATCTTCCATCCCCGTCTCTCGTTCGGATCCTGTGGCCACCAGTCGGGTACAAAGATGTCAACTTTGTATCAAAGGTGTGCTGCGATTTTGCTGCGACATGTGACCGCACATCATGCAAAAACGACGCGCTATTACGCACGACAAGAACCAGGAAGGGCACCTACCCACTCGCCGAGTACTGTTGGCAATAGGGACGCCGGGACGAGCCGATCCAAGTGCTCCTCATTCTCCAAATCCCTCGCTCGCTGCCAAGTACCGGCTGGGTTTCGTTGACCACGATGGCCAAGTTCAGCATCTTCACGGCGCTCGCTGCCGCCGCGTGCGCGCTGGTCGGCGTCCAGGCCCAGAACTCGACCGCGACCAAGCCGCCATGCGTGGCGGTCGACTTCACGACCAAGACGGCAGACATCACGTCGCTCAACTCGGTGATCGACATCGCGATGAAGTCGGGACTCCTGACGACCAGCATCCCGGACCCGATCCTCGTGAACGACACCAACGTGTCGACCATCCCGTTCAACTTGCTCAACCTCAAGTTCGACCTGATCCCACACATCAACAGCATCAAGATCAACGGCGTCCCGAACATCGTAGTGCAGCACTTGAACGTGACCTCGGCCAACAGCCTCGCCCTCGCGGCCGGCTTCAACGGCACTGTTGGTCTCGACATTAGCCTCAAGGTCACGATCCAGCAGCTGGACCTCAAGTGGTACAGCATCTGCTGGACCGACGCCATCCATAAACCTTTTACGTGCCCTCCTGCCGTGTTCGATGTCAACATCAAGCTCGCGATGGTCAAGCCGACCGCCGCCGCGAACGTGCAGCTCAACCTCGTTGGCTGCGCTCCAGGCGTCGCCAAGTCGGTCTGCACCGACGTGACGATCACTGACATCTTGGCCGCCTCGGTGAGCCAGCAGTTTGCTCCTCTCCTCACCCGCATCTTGCAGCGTTTCACGAGCGCGCAGATTCTCGATGTGTCGCTCGGCTGGGACAAGATCACGCAGTTGGACATCGTGTTCACCAACAAGGGCGGTCTCTTCAACTCGATCTTGGACGCATTGGTCGACTTCACGGTCGACAAGGTGAACAAGATGGGCAGCGCGTACAAGACGGTCATCGACGTCACTCAGAAGGTCGTCAAGTCGGTCCTCAACAAGGTCTTGTCGACGGAGCTCGCCAAGCAATTCGGCAACTCGTGCTACGAAAAGTGCCAGCTCTCCGTCCTGTAAATTTGAGTCCAAGGCGCTAAGCAGCTGATTTCGTTGGTATTGAAGTAGATTTTCGTAATAACTCAATGGCAACAACTCAAAACTGTTTTTCCCCTGGCAGCAGTGTTAGTTTGGATTCGCAGTTTTTCCCACAAACATCTCGAATCGTCCTTAGTTATGCATGTGGCTCTTCTTGATTTGAATACTCGTAAGCAATAAAAAAGAAAGCAACTGTAAACACCAAGCGTGAACAAAAAAGTCTTTCGTCTCCGACCGTTAGTCCAACCTACAGACCCATCGTGTCGAACACTGCCATCAAGTACTCGCGATCGCCCCAGCTTTGACGCAGGCTCGGAATGTCAGCTTCATGGCGGTAATTCTCATACGCCCAGAGGACAACCTCCAAAGACTCACTGCACGCAGCTTTCGACGGACCCGTGGGCGAACAGCCTTCGCTGCGATTCGCTTTCAAGAACAGCAACTTTTCAAAGCTTTCTGTCTCCATGGAGTTGTCCATCGCGTCGGTCGTGCAGCCTTCGCGCCGGTTTTCGTGCAGCCACCGCAGAATCTCCACTGACTTGGCATTGTCCATGGCTTCGGGCGTACAACCTTCGTGGCGATTTGTGTGCAGCCATTTGACGATTTCAAAGTGGCCATACCGCGCAGCATTGTCCATCGCTTCTGTCGAACTTCCCTCGGATCGGTTGGCGTGCAGCCACTGGACGATGTCAAAGTGACCACACCCAGCCGCCCAGTCCATCGCATTCGTCGAGCACCGCTCCTGACGAACTTCATGTAGCCACTTGATGATGTGTAGGTACCCTCCCTTCGCGGCATTGTCGATGGCTCGGGACATTCGAACGTCGGCATGACGGAACGTGTGAAGCCATTGGATCACGTCGAAATGTCCATTCAAGGCTGCTCCGTTCATCGCAAGATAGGTGCACCCTTCGCTTCGGTTCTCATGAAGCCATTTGACCAGTTCCAAGTGTCCATACGTTGCAGCACCATCCATCGCTCGACTCGTGCAGCCTTCACTTCGGTTCACATGAAGCCACTGCACGATCTCCAAGTGGCCGTTCATGGCCGCGCCATCCATTGCGTTCCGTGTGCATCCTTCTCTTCGATTCGCGTGCAGCCATCGCACGACATGCATGTGGCCATTCGCTGCCGCTTCGTCCAATGCGTCGCTGGTGCAACCTTCCGATCGATTGGCGTGAAGCCACTGCACGACGTGAAGGTGGCCGTTTGCAGCAGCCTTATCCATGGCATCCGACGTCGCGCCGTCTCTGTAGGTCACATGCAACCACTGGAGAATCGGTAGATACCCGTTCGTTGCAGCATTGTCCATGGCCGTTTCAGAGCCTTCGTCGATACCAATCTCGTGAAGCCACTGCATGACGTCGAGATAGCCGTACTGTGCTGCGTGATCCATCGGCAGGAAAAGCACGCGATGATACCTCGTAGGGTCCGAGCCTAAGTCGTACCGGTCGTACAGGTACTTTGCAATGTCCAGACGGCCAGCGTCAATCGCAGACGCAAATGCTACTGACGCGTCTTCAGCATTCGGAGCATTCTCCTGTCCAGCAATCCATTTCACGACATCGAACTGGCCATTGGCGGCTGCAGCGTACATGGGGTTCGCAAGCACGCTTTGCTCTCGTGGCACACGCTGCTGGAGCCAATCCAGCGCCTCGATCTGGCCATTCGCCGCCGCGACCCGCAGAAAATTCGAGTGCCAGATCGCGTTTCCGTGGTTGCTCGCAAACCACTCGAGGATCTCCACGTTGCCTCGGCGCGCTGCCTCCTCCATTGCTTTCAGAGCAAACACGTTGGGACAATACGCGCTCAGCAGCTTCACGAGATCCAATCGATTTGCTTGCACGGCGATCACAAGCACCTTGTTACACTGGTGCATCTTGTAGTACGGATCCATCTCCACGCGCGCATTGTCAGGGTGGCTCAAAACGCGATACAGCAATTGCCACGAGTGGTGGTTCGCTTCGGCATCGCGCTTTGTGATCCGCTTGCAAGCGCGTAGCACGCTCCAATATGCCGGCGTCGCGTAGTCGAGGTGCTTGCTCACAGCGGCGGCCACGTGCGGCAGAGCGGCGAGTGCAGCGATGCTGCGGCACACGACGCGCGCGCTTGTGAGCGGTGGCGCTGCGTTTGTGACCATTATGCTCGTCCAATTATGATGATGCAGGTCTCGGACCAAAAAAGTAGGTGTGAATAATATCACGTATCAGAATGGGAACATGTTAAGAACACTGTTGTCCAAGTGCGCACTTTGCAACCCAAATGCAGCAAATACCACGCAACAGATACGACATGATTTTGGTCTTCGTTATGCTTCTGAACCTATTGACCACTGTCTGCACTTTCCGAATTGCGCAGCTTCTCACTTGAGCCAAAATGCTGGAGAGCAAGCTGCTCGATGCGTCTGCGCGCATTGACGCGAGTCCGCACGCAGTGGACACTTCGCAGCAGCATCCAGCGGCAGTACACCTGCATCCTCTGATTACTGCGGTCGTCGTGTGTCGCGAGGCGCGTCCGAAGTTGGACGCTTTGCCGCACGTCGTCGCGCGCATCAGCGCCTGTCTCGACTTCAATGATTCACGGTTCTGGAGCATTCCGCGCGCATGTGAGCACGGCGATCTCCGTTTGCTGCGTCGTATCGCGTTGAAGCAGCCAGTGGACATGGATGCACACTACAAGATGTATCTCTTCAACAAAGGGCTCGTGAACGCAGTGCCGCGTGATCGGTTAGACATTGTGGAATGGCTCTGTGATGAGTATTGCCGAACTGGGTGGATCACCACGGGCTTGGAGACTGCGTGCGCGTTAGGAAGGCTGCAGATGCTTCAGTGGATTTTCGCAAACCATAGAGGAAGAGTCGTGTGGACTTCAGCTTTTGCTGAGAGAGCTGCTGAACATGGGCACTTGCACGTGCTCGAATGGTTGTGCGTACTTGCTCCGGATGGATCAAGTGCCTGTGCCTTCCTTTCTTCCATCGACTCGATTAATAGTGCTGCGCAACACGGTCACTTCAACGTGGTCAAGTGGTACCACGAGTGTGGTGGCAGCAATGAAGCCCTCAATTCAGGCATCTTACGGAGAGCGATCGCGGGTGGGCATCTAGAAATCGCGCAGTTTCTGTGTGATCGAGGCTACAGACTGGATGTCGATAACGGGATCGATTATGCCGCGCCGAGTGGAAATGTCGCCATGGTCGAGTGGCTCCACGCATTGTCCATCACGGGGTGGACAGAAAACGCGATTGACTCGGCGGCAGAGCGCGGCCATCTCGACATGATCCAGTGGCTCCATGACAACATCTTGCCAGAATGCACGCAGGATGCGATGGACCGAGCTGGCAGATATGGACACCTCGATGTTGTCCAGTGGCTTCATACGAATCGAACAGAAGGATGCACCAAGTATGCGATGAACTGGGCTGCTGGTGAAGGTCATCTTCACATCGTACAATGGCTCCACACGAATCGCCGTCAAGGGTGCTCGCATGCGGCAATGGATTTGGCAGCAACGAATGGTCATTTGCACGTCGTTAAGTGGCTGCATACACACCGAAGAGAAGGTTGCACGAGGCGCGCGATGGATGGAGCTTCTCAAAATGGTCACCTCGCGACGGTCAAGTGGCTGCACGAGAATCGCGGGGAAGGTTGCAGTAAGAAAGCGATGGACGAAGCCGCAGCAAATGGCCACTTGGAAGTGGTTCAATGGTTTCATGAGACCCGTCGCGAGGGATGCACGTCGCAGGCAACGAATCTTGCTGCGAATAACGACCACCTGCATGTTGTGAAATGGCTTCATGACAATCGTCACGAAGGATGCACAAAAGCGGCGATGGACAGAGCAGGGTCGTGCGAAATGGTGCAATGGCTTCACGAGAATCGATCGGAAGGGTGTACGACCGAGGCAATGGAGACCGCAATCGAGCGTGGTGACTTCGAATCGGTTCTGTATCTTCACGCGAACCGCACCGAGGGATGTTCCGACAATGTGGCACATAAGCTTGGAGATCAGAGCGTGGAGCTGCTTCTGCGGCTCAATGAGCACTACCGTGACAAGTTGCGACCTGAAAACTTGCATCATGCTTTCTGGTATCGCCCGACCTTATGTGCTTCTGTTGATCAAATGGGACTGCGAGCTAGCTACGGGTTGACTCGGTCAGTTTTTTAGCTGTTGTACTCATGGCTATTG
Source organism: Globisporangium splendens (assembly GCA_006386115.1). Classification (NCBI taxonomy): domain Eukaryota; phylum Oomycota; class Peronosporomycetes; order Pythiales; family Pythiaceae; genus Globisporangium; species Globisporangium splendens. Next base: position 234,395 of record VFIW01000062.1, on the reverse strand, counting down.
TCCGACAAAGTTCTTATGAGAAGCGATCACGAAGATGACTGTGAGAGTCTGAATGAGCCAATATGCAAAGCCCCGTCGACAAACTCTTGTAAAAGCAGCGGATATCGTTTTCGCTCGAGATTGCGGTCATGGATGCCAGCAAGCTGGATCGCGAGTCATTCACAGATACTTCTGGTAATTTGGTATTTGAGGATCATCAACTGTGATAATCGCATGACGCAAGCCCACGCAATAAAATGCACCGAAGAACTCCATATGTGACCTGAGCAGAGACACCCAAGCAGCTGCGTGTGAGCAAGCGCAAGACGAGAAAGAGTGCTGCCATCAACGACGGTGCTTTGTGTGACGAGACACCTGGTCTGGAGGAGCAACCGCTGTCCCCACTCGCGTCGACAGTGGTCGTGTTCAAGTACCAGCCGCACCCACCCGGCAGCGCTACCCCACATCGAGCAGCGCATCAGCGACTATCTCAACTTCGAGTGACCATGTAAAGCGAATCGGCTCTTGATCAATGCAGCGGCTCGAACCTCGCGAGTTAGCGTCGCTAGTTCGTTTGGATAGGTATTTCAAGGGTTCCAGTCCAGCGAGGCGCTCGCATTTGCGATTCGAACGATAATCTGGAGATGGTAAAGCGACCACGTATGGGGTACTGCCCGACAGGTTTTGCCACGAAAGCGACGCTCGACTGGGGAAATTTGAGCCTCGTCCAGTGGCTCTTTGTGAATTGTGATCAGATCATTGGAAGCTCGTCGTTTATGAACTTGGCGGCTAGGAACGACCACAAGGATGGACTCAATTGCCTGCACACAAACCTTCCTCCAATCCTGCCGACGAGCCTAGACTTGCGATTTGAGCCATACATCGAAACACAGTCGCGCTGAAATGAAGAGTTGGTCAAAGAGCGCAGGCGATGGCTTGTGCCCCAATAAACTTCACAAGCGATGAGTGCATTGGAACCGACACATGAATCGCGAGCTCGACGGTTTTATTTGAAATGCTATCCGTAACATGGAAATGGACTGCCTAGCGTTGATCGACACTCCTCTTGACCAGGACATCAGCACTTACGAAATTCAATGATTGGCTTGACCTCTTTGCGCTTTTAGAGACTACCGCTGGAAGCAAGAATGGGGTAGATGTGCTCGTCGTAAGCTGTCCGGAACGAACAACTTCCCGTGTCTCTCACCCAGCAGCTATGCGTTACGTTCGCCACAGTGTGGAGAAAGAGTCCGCCACGCGCATCCAGTGTTTTCAGACCGTACGTGTCCTGCTGGTACTCGATCGTATCTTTGATGCCGACAATATGGATCGATTCAAACTTGGTTTCGATCTCCTCGACAGTGCTTACTGTGCTGTATTGACCCAAGATCGAGGTTTGCCATGGCGTCAGCACGCCATCCGCCGGGGACGCAAAGTAGTGCGCATTCTCAAGTTTCAAATAGTTGGCGCGACGTCGCTGTTGACTGGCCGTGCAGTTCAAGTCTTCAGATCCACACGGATTAACGTTGTTGATGACAGGGAAGAACGGGTTGGAGACCACCCATTGATCCTGCACGGGGGATCGCTGCACGTTGATGTTTGCATACTCGTTGTGCAGCTCTGGGTGAGAATGGAACATCACGTCAAAGTCGTGCTGGTACTTTCCGCGGAAGTCGCTCGGCCAGGTGTACACGCTCATATTCCACACCGATGACGGTAGCACGAACCTTCCAAATCCGACGGTGAAATCGTGCGTGGGTTGCACATCATCCGGTTGTGGACCAAAGAAGACACCGTTCGCCAGACCTGCCATACTGATGTACGTCTTGACTTGGTGATCGTCCATTTCCTCAATGACCGCGCGCGAGATGGCGCCTCCTTGGGAGTGCGCAATGAAGATGTACCCGTTGTCAAAGCGCGAGTCGTTCTTTACGATGCTGCGAATCTCGTTGATCGCGAGTTGGACTTGCTCGTTCAGTGCGCGCGTCGAGCACATGTCATTGCAGAACTTGAGGGACTTGACCACTCTTCCCTCTGCCGTCAGGTTCGCCTCGAAGTTGGCCCCCGCAGAATCATTCGAACCCACGCCGTGGAAGAAAAACACCGGGAGCTTTGTCGCCGTCGCGGCTGTCGGATCTTGCGGCAAGCCCGACTTGCACTTTTGAGCGGCTGTTGTGACGCTCGCCGCTAGTAGGAGACCCACGCACAATAGGAGGCGCGACACACACGCTTGGAGACCAGACATTGCGCTGATTTACTGCTGGCTTTGGCTTGTAGGCGGAGTTTTGAAGAATGAGGACGCGTTGCCCAGGACTCCCAATTGCCTGGTGGTCGTGATGGTCCCTACGGGAAAAGATCAGCTTCGAGGAGAAAGCAGATCGCAACACTGCATCCCTAGTTGCCCGCCAGAACAACCAGTTGTCCACATGCAACCCTCCAGATTACTGGATGACGTCTACCGGGGTGTAATCATGCCAAAATGAATGCTCGCCTTGTTCGGAGCGGGCATTCTCGTCGATTTGCCTATCCCGTTTTTACATGTTGAATGAAGTAGGAGCCGTTCTCAAGACCGGAAGACGTTGTGTTCAAGTTTTCGCATTCCAAGAGTCTATGACCGAGGCACAGTAGCAAGCATTTTAGTCGTTTTGTTGGTTCCATGTTGGTGCTGAAGTAAACGGGAGTCCATCTCAAGGTGGTTGGGAGCTCCTCGGAGAGTTCTTCTTTCCAGTGTAATGGGCATACAATTGTGGCAGTGCATGATGTGCATCATACTCGGCAGTGGCATAGACCAACGGTTCACGCACATTCACCTAATACCACTTGGCTGCCACCCGATCCACGAGGACAAGCGTATTTTTGCGCCGCGGTCATTCACGTATCGCCATCAAGAGCTCAGATCGAAATCAGATGGCCTCTGAGAACGAGGCTTTCAAGCCAGCCCGTCGTGCGCGCGTCGTGACTGCAGCATCTAGGACTCTCGATAGCCTTTTTTGTTTCAAGCATTCAGCCACGCCTTCAGCAAGGATTGGCGTGCCATCAAACACCGCGCTATTGGAAATTTGGCCAAGTAAGAAAGATCATTCTGCCGTTAGACTTTACAGTCTAGTTTGTCTATAAAATCCAACTTACGATGTCGTTGTCACTCTGCATGAGCAAAGCTATTGACGACTGCACTCTTACTGTGCAAAAGTACACACTGCATCTGGTCATATCAATACTGTACTCTATGGCTGCAGATTTACACATCGTCATGATTCAACATGAATCTGCTGCTTGGTCTGATCGACGAAAAGACCACTCGTACAGAAATTGTACTACAGTACCTGAGCACAGCGCTGCTGAATTGACGTGGCGTGGACGTGTGCGACTCGGATCATTTAGGATCTTCGCGGATGGTGTTGAACATCGTCTGCGACCCAACGACAACATCGAATCGAGTCTCAACTTTAATGCACGAATTGCGCTGAAGATTCGGGGCACAACCAGAGGATGGGTTTATCGGGCGGTCGTGTCAAGCAAGCAGGTTGGCTACAAAAAGAACGTTCTTTGGAGATCGAATGTCAATTTATGTGATGCAGGATCACCTGAAGCTGCGCACAAATACTGTTTTGGGAGAATGTTAACGATATTGAGATTTTCCCAAAGCTAAATCCAATTCCTATATCTCTTGACAAAACAACTCCAAAATGGTTCATATGTGTTTCTCCAAAAATTGCACTTCGATTTGCAATTTTGAATTACTGCCAAAGAATAGATCAGCTTCTCCGTGCTTGCACAGCATTGTCGAGACACCGATACAAGTTGAGCTCTGCCGTAGAACCAGCAGTGACAGACAACCTGGCTAGTCACGTGTAGTGCCTCCCTTTTATTTGCTTTAACTGAGTGAAAAATGCATATCCGACCAAAAAACTGTACTTGGCAAGGATTTTGAAAGCGGTCGTCAGGTGCGAAGCCCTGGGCTTAGTGCCCAATCATGGACTCTTACTAACAACGTATCTATGTAGGCACTCTCCTGCCAGAAAGCTTCGAGGTCAACTTGATCAGCGTAGTTCTTACACAGCCAGAGAAAACTGTTAAAGAGGTAGTGGATTAACGCAGCTCTCTAAGCCCGCGGTGACAACCCTTCGCTTCGATTTCTGTACTGGTAGAGCACTCTGTCCAAGTCGTCAACATGAGCAGCTGAGTTCATCGCTGTGTGGTTACAGCCTCTGTGTGGTTCTCGTGTAACCACTTGACGACGGTAAGAGATCCTGCATGATCCATTGCGGCTGTAGTGCATCCCTCAGAACGGTGTTCATGAAGCCATTTGATGATCTCAAGATGGTTAAACATCGCACCCTTATCCATTGCGTCGCCCGTTGAGCAGCCCTCTGTATGGTGCGAATGCAGCCAATCAATCACGTGCAAATGACCATTCTCTGCTGCGTCACCCATCGCCTCGGTCGGACATCCTTCGTTTCGATTCGCGTGAAGCCACTCGACAACATAGAGGTGTCCATTGCGTGCTGCAAAATGTATAACATTCGTTGTGGGTCCTGAAATTTGCTTTTCATGCAGCCACTGAATAACGTCAAGGTGGCCGTCCATGACAACGTACTCCATTGTTGAGATTGACGACTGCTGGTTCATGAAAAAAGCTCCGGAGACGTTTATGCGCAACCATTTCACGATGTGCAAGTCCCCACGCTCTGCAGCTACGTTGACTGCACGTGAAGTGCAGTCAACGAGTGACTCCTTGTGAAGCCATTTGATCAAGTCAAGGTTTCTGCTCGGCACAGCCAGATCGATAGCGTTGGAGTTTTGTTTCAGTTTGCACCTCCCGTCGAACAAGAAATTGCACGATTTCAAGGTGGTCGGCCGTTCGAAATTGCACCGGCCAGATCTTTGCCATGAGAATAGTCGAGACGGAGGCGATTGTGAAGCCACTTGTCCACGTCAAAATGACCTTTACGTGCTGCAGATTCAAGCGTTCCATGGCTGCATCCTGGGTTGCGAGGATTCTTGTAAAGCAACTTCAGCACCTTCAGTGGCCGTTCGTATCCGCTTCGTCCATAAACGATGAACTCTCAATAATCTGACCAGAATTCTTGAAGAGCCACTTGACCAGACGCAAGTTCCCAAACTTCACCGCTTCGAACATCGCTTTCGTGGCAAACCCCGTCGGACAGTACTCGTTACAGAGCCACTTGGCCATCTCGAGATTATCGTTTCGAACCACAAACACGAGCGCCTGACCGAACTGGATCCCCTTGAAATGCCGATCCACGCACTCTGGTGTTGCTGCCTCGTGAGCTGCTAGTCGCAGCGCCAGGTAGAAGTGATTCGCTTTGCATGCTCATGGAACAGTCCAATATGCTGGAATCGCACAGTCGAGATAGTCGCTGATGCGCTGCACGACATGGGTTAGTGCTCCGACGTCCTCATCATCTTACTCTCGAATTTTCTGCGACGGCGCGTAGTCGCACGCGAAACAGCAGAGATGAGTGGAGGCAGCAGCGGTAGCTGGATCGATGACTGACGAGACATCTCAGCGCGTGCAGTGTTGTCGCTGAAAGAAGGGTTCATTCTCGATTGGTTGCTCGTCGCTGGCATGCTCTGGGTTCTCGTCGTTTGATGGAAAAATGGAAAGTGCGTTTTGTCGTGGTGCATCGTATTTTTCACGTGGTGTGTGAAAGCTGGATCTGGCATTCTGTGTGCAATACTTTCAGCAATGAACGCTCACTCAGTATTTCCTGATTGCAATGCTGACGAAGGAGTGGCAGCCAGCCAAACCATTCATCGCTTCAACCCGTTCGACCCGATTATGTTGGGTGAATTTTCTCAAGTGATGAATCGTGCGCCGGTTGTCGGTCTTCGACGACGCCAATGGCATATTTGCAACCAAATAAGTATACTACTGTTATTGAACGCAGTTGTTGTTTGAGAGCATTAGATACACAACGTGACATCAGCGAGCTGTCTATATAACTCAAACCTCGAGTCTTACCAGTAATGCATCCACGTACGGATACCGACGCCGGATCTCATCAAGATATATCTCAACAGGGTAATTCTCATACAGCCACAGGAAATAGTCGAAATTGTGCTGCTTCAATTCTCCTTCTAGAATCTGCGATGATAACCCTTCGCTTCGATTTCTGTACTGGTAGAGCACTCCGTCCAAGTCGTCAACATGAGCAGCTGAGTTTATCGCTGTGTGATTGTCGTGTAACCACTCGACGATAAGCGATCCTGCAAGATCCATTGCGGCTGTAGTGCATCCCTCAGAACGGTGTTCATGAAGCCATTTGACGACCTCGAGATGGTTAAACATCGCAGCCTCATCCATTGCGTTGGTCGTGCATCCTTCGGTTCGATTTTCATGAAGCCATTGCACAACATCGAGGAAACCTCCGGCAGCTGCGTAGTCCATGGCCACCGTTGTACACCCTTCGTCACGATTCTCGTGGAGCCACATCACGACGTGCAGGTGGCCATTTTCGGCTGCTTTGTCCATTGCATCCGTTGTGCAGCCCTCAGGTCGATGCGCATGAAGCCACTGTACGACGTGTAGGTGACCGTTCTCGGCAGCAAAATCCATCGCGTCGGTCGTACACCCTTCGGTTCGATTTTCATGAAGCCATTGCACAACATCGAGGAAACCTCCGTCAGCTGCGCAGTCCATGGCAACTCTTGTGCACCCTGCAGTTTGGTTCTCATGCAGCCACTGGATAACGTCGAGGTGGCCATTCCTGGCAGCATGGTTCATCGCGTCAACCGTCGTCCCTTTGGCGTATGTTTCATGAAGCCACTTCACGATGTCCAGATCCCCACGCTTTGCAGCTTCATCCATTGCCAGTGGTGTGCAGCCGCTGAATGGCGACTCGTAGAGCCACTTCATCAGATCAAGATTTCCGCTCTCTGCAGCCTTGTCAACAATGTCCGAGCACTCTTTTAGCGTATAGCCTTGTTGGACTAGAAATTGCACAACTTCAAGGTGGCCGTTCCTGATAGCACTTTGGAGAGAAGACTCGAAATGATCTTCGTATTTTTCTTCATGAAGCCAGATGACAACGTCCAAGTGGCCATTTTGTGCTGCATATCCGATCGCCAAACCAGACCACGCTGACATTGGAAGGTTCTTGTACAGCCACTTGAGCACGTCGAGGTGACCGTGCCTAGCCGCGAGATCCACAAACGATGAGCTCTCAATTATTGGGTCGCGATTCTCAAAGAGCCACTTGACCAGACGCAAGTTCCCAAACTTCACCGCTTCGAACATCGCTTTCGTGGCAAACCCCGTCGGACAGTACTCGTTACAGAGCCACTTGGCCATCTCGAGATTATCGTTTCGAACTGCAATCTCGAGCGCCTGACCGAACTGGATCCCCTTGAAATACCGATTCACGCGCTCTGGTGTTGCTGCCTCACGTGCTGCGAGTCGTTGCATCAAGTAGAACTGATTCGTCTCACATGCTCGTGGCATGGTCCAATATGCTGGAATCGCACAGTCGAGATAGTCGCTGATGCGCTGCGCGACATGGGTTAGTGCTCCAATTTCCTGCGACGCATAGCGACACACGACTGCTGCAGACGTGAGTGGAGGCAGCAGCTTTGACTCCATCTCCAAGGTCGACGATTGAAGAGATGCCTCAGTGCACACACAGTGTCGCAGCTGAAGAGAGCGCACATTCTCGTTCTGGGTTGATGTCGCTTGCTTGCTGGCAAAAACAGAGGACGGATTTCTTTTGGGTACATTTTTGGTGTTGGATGGGTTGAATCTGATGATTGTCTGATGCTTTTAACCAATGAACGCTCAGTCAGATGGAATTTGGCCAATGAACTGTCAGGAAAGGTACATTTTTGACATGAGATACTCACTCAAATCGTGTGTGTTGATCACCAAAAATCTGCGAATTCTCAGATACTGCTTCAAAACCGGGATTTATCCATTGACAACCGGTATCCCACTGTTTCATTTGAGTCCAAACCAAACGAAAGTATCACTAAGGGCTTTTTGAGGTTATTCAACGACGCACATGTCCTAAATCAGCACACTCTTGGCTTCAATTTGAGCTGTCGAATGGCGCGAAATTCAAATTTTTGAAATAGCTATGGACGTTTAACCGCAAGACACTCGGTCAATAAATAAATTTCCAAATTCGCGGTGAATGGAAATCTATACTAAAGCGTCTCTGCACTTTCTAATTCCTTTGTCAAAACAGCGTAAACCTAGCTATAAGTGCTCCAAATTTGAATTTGAAGGTGCCACCAAAATGAAACCAACCAATTGAAAGTATCACTAACTGATCTGACCAACTATCCAAAAGTATCACTAACTCTCACACAGTGCTCTCCTTACTTTCGCCCTCGTCCACCATTCTGCGCTTGGCGTCCATCCGTTGGCGCCGGCTACGCTTGGTCTCCCGAGCTTGCTGCTGAATGTTTTCAGGAGGCTTCGCGTACAGGGGATCATTATTTGTAAGAGGGCGCTGTTAACAACAGTCCCTCAATCACGGCACACACGCTTGTGCCAGAGGAAGCGATCTCCCGACTTGGAGGGAGGAAGAAGACTTGAGGGCTTGGAGGAAAATTTGCAACTGAATTGAAAAGGTTATGGTTCCTGTCGCTACTTACTAATGAACCCCAAGGGATCCTACAGGTTTTATAACTAAAACCTAAATATACACAATAAAACCTATGAATCTGATATATAAAACCTTGGGTACACTGAGGTTGAACCTACGGGATCTTCGAGAAGCTTGAACTTCAAGTCTTGTATAAAATCCCTGCAAAGTGATTGGCTCGCGCCACTCACTCCAGGTGGCAGAGACACGTCGGTCTCGTCGCCAGTCCAGTTTCCCAAGCAGGAACCATCACTCAGTACTTGATTAGTACATGGATGTCATTGCTCAGTACTGATTAGTACATGAGAACAACATTCTGCACTGATCAGCACAGAGAACACTCGTGACGTCATCTTCGATGACGTCACACGTGCATGTGGGGACTGTATTACCGTAATCCCTTTGTTATTTGTGTCTCCACAATGCACGCTGAAGGTGGTGTGTGACACACTAGATCTGGGAACAGATCCACCTTCATGTAATGGCTGGTTATAGCCCATTACATCATCCCCTCCTTAAAGTCACAAGTACCTTGCGTACTTTTGCAGACCTTTCGGAGCAGTTCACTTTGCAATTGGCAATGAAGCGACCAAGTGACCAAGTGAACCGTGAAGAACGTCCGTCGTCCAAGCGACAGCAGACAGCTCCAGAACTCTTCGACATCTCTCCCATTCTGAAGAAGAAGGGGGAGCTCGAGTTCTACAAGGAGCGGTTCTTCAGTTGGCGTCGGATCAACGATCGCGATGATCCGAACCAACACATCGCAGCCCAGAGAGACTCATGGCGAACATTTGTTCGTCTTGAGAATGAGAACAAAATGGAGCGTCTTCTTCGTCGTGGCAATGCTCGTGCCCAAAGAAGAACTCCCGCTGACGACAGAGCGAACCGTAGCTCTGGTCGTCGTAGTGTCGCCCCTGGCGACGCTACAAGCAGTTCTCATAGCTGCGGACCACGTCGGGAACATCAGACTCCAATGTCTGACGAGGCTCCCACGTGTCCGAGCTCGGTGGATATCCACGCCACCGAACTCTGTAGAAGCGTTGATGGTTCAACCTGCTTCTTTCCTCGACGATGAGTCGGTCGATCTTCATGATCAACAATCGACTCAACCACCCAGCGATGCTCTCCCTGAGAGTCTAACAACGGGGGTGGGGCTGAACGAGAAAACGATTGAGCGACTCTGGAAGTGGAAGAGTGCTCATCGTGGGCAAATCGAGGCTTTGCAGCAGCGTTGTTCGACGCTTGAGGAACGCTGCGAGAGTCTCGAGAACCTTGTCGCCGATCATGAGTCGAAGATCGACGTCTGACAGAAGGTTCTGTCCAGTGTTCGGCTTTGGAGTCCCGTTTCGAGGAACGGTTCCAACAGGTTCAGGACGAACTTGTTCGACTCCAGAAGAACGAGAAGTCTCGCGAGTTGGCTCACGATCGCCTGTTGCGCTCTGTGGAAGAGGCAGGTTCGGCTCTCGAGGTACTTCGTGGCGAGTACCATTCTCGTCTTCAAGCGTTGGAGGCAGTGAAGGACCAATCCTTCGACGTCCTGCAACTCCTGTACGCCGAGAAGAATCTCCAGAGCGATGAGCTGTTTGCTCTTCGCAATCAAGTGGAGAAACTTCACGATCAGCTCGATCGTTTGCGGAAGATCTCGTAGGATCCGCAGATCCACTTGGAAGGTAAGGCTTTAGTCTACCCACATAAAATGTCGGGTGTAGACGCATGCGTGTAGGTATGTCTAGCGTGTAGGCATCACCATTGCATTTCACTACCTTGAACGGTCCGATGAACCTTGGCAGAAGCTTGGAGCTTCCCAAGTTGGACACTGCATGTTCAGGCAGGTTCGCCGTGCTAAGCTAATACAAGATCATTGATCTTATACACTTGCTTGTTCTTCCTTCCGCTCTTGTCTGCTTGTTCCTTTTGCAGATCCTGAGCCTTTGCGATTGCGTCTCGAACAAACCTCACAACGGCTTGTCTCCTCACAACAAAGTCATCGACTTGCTGCCCTTCACGACTTGTTAGGTCGTCGAGGGGTTTCATCGAGTCAAAATTGGCTTTCAACTCGGAAGCAGCATTCAGGTCGTAAGACGACTTCGGCTTGTTACCATGAGCCGGAGTCCCTCCCCCACTTAAGGTAGAGACCTCACCCATTATGGAAGCAGGCACTCGAGGGATGAATGCCATAGTTCACATAAAATGGAGAGTGACCTGTCGAGACATGCGTGGAGTTGTTCAACGCAAACTCGGCAAGAGGGAGATAGTCGCTCCACTCTTTGAAAGACGTTGCGTAGCTGCGCAACACGTCTTCGAGGACACGATTCACTCGCTCTGTTTGACCGTCCGTTTCAGGGTGTGCCGCTGTTGACATGGACAACTTGGTGTCCAGAAGTCCGAACAGTGCACGCCAGAACTTGGACGTGAAACGGGTGTCACGGTCAGACACGATCTCGACTGGTAGTCCGTGTAGACGGAATACGACGTCTACAAAGACCTTGGCAGTCTTCTCAGCAGAGATCTTGTCCGAAACAGGCGCAAGATGAACCATCTTGCTGAATCGGTCCACAAACACAAGGATGCCATTGCGTCCATGTGTGTCTCTTGGAAGTCCGAATATGAAATCCATACTCACAGACTTCCAACTATCCGATGGGACAGCCAATGAACGAAGTGGAGCCTGCGTGGAACCAGAAGGTTTCACTCGCTGGCAGATCTCGCAAGTCCTCACATACTTGCGTACCCACTTGTACATGTGTGGCCAGTAGTAATCCCGGGAAAGACTGAGAAACGTTTTCTCACGTCCGAGATGGCCACCCGAAGGACTGTCATGGTACTCATACAAGAGTCGATGACGCAGACCTTCGTCGTTGGGAACAACAACCCTTGCTGTATCCCCTTGTTCGACCGCATAGTACAACAACCCATTGTGTACTCGGAAGCGGTGAACTCGCGATCTTGTGCGCGACGGAAGACCTTGCAGTGCTTTGTCGGAAGGGTCCTTGAAGTACTTCAACAAGTCCTGACATGTTTCGTCAGACTTGTACCCTTCGACGATCTCTTCTCGCACTGTAGTCGTAGCTCGCACCGCGATCGCTTGAACATCTTCACAGAGTCGACACGCTCCGTCCGTGTCTTCACTCTTGGTCTTCGGATCGTAATCCGGACGTCTTGACAGCGCATCGGCTAAGATGTTCGTCTTGCCTGGCTTGTAGTGTACAACGAAGTTGTACTCTGCAAAGAAGGAGAACCATCTCGCCATTCTTTGCGACAAATGAGGAGTCTTCACTGCCGTACGCAGAGATGCGTGATCAGTGTAGATAGCAAAGCGCTCCTCGCCAAGCAGATACACACGGAACTTGACCAAAGAATACTTCATCGCCAGAAGTTCCTTGTCGTGAACTGGGTAGTTCCGTTCTGCGGGTCGGAGTTGTCGTGACTGATACGACACAACTCGCTCATGACCCTCATCATCGTGTTGCATCAATGCGCAACCGATGGCATAGTCGCTCGCATCGCAGACGACGTGGAACGGCTTGTCGTGGTTTGGCAGAGCCAACACAGGAGCTTCTCGAAGACTCCTCTTGACTTCTTCGAACGCCGTCTCATGGTCTTTCGACCACTTCCACTCAACGTCTTTCTTCAAGAGCTGTGTGAGGGGTTGCACCAACGCTGCATAATTGCGCGTGTACTTGTGCAAGTAGTTGGCTAGACCCAACCATTGTCGCAGCTGTTTGACATTCTGAGGCACTGGCCAATCGTCAATAGCTTTGACCTTCTCCGGATTGACTCGAACACCGCTCTTGCCCACAAAACAACCGAGAACAGGGATCTCGGGGGCGAAGAACATGCACTTCTTCAAGTTTGCGTAGAGTTTGTTCTCACGCATGACCTGGAAAACTTGACGAAGATGATCGAGATGAACATCGACATCAGACTTCCCATTCGTGGCCTTACTATGAACGAAAATATCGTCAAAGTAACTTGGTGCAAATGTTCGCAGAGGACGAAGAACGTTCGTGACCATTCGATTGAAGGTCGCAGGAGCATTCTTCAGTCCCTGTGGCATCACTAACCATTCCCACAGCATACCACTCGGGGTACTCACTGCGGTTAGTGGAACATCGTCTTCGCGCATTCGAATCTGATAGAACCCATCTTTCAGATCGATAGCACTGAAGACGGTGCTGCCAACCATTCCATCAAGGATCATGTCCTTGCGTGGAACCGGAGTCTGGGCCGGAATTGTCGCGTCGTTCAGCTTGTTGAAAGCGTGAACAATGCGCCAACCTCCAGTTGCCTTCTTCACACAGAAAGTGGGGCTGCAATGCGGAGACTTGCTCTCCCGCACATGACCAGCCTTAGCACGTTGTGCAAAGAACTCGTCGATCGCCTCGACTTGTTCCTTTGGCAACGGCCACTGCCTTGTGATGCAGTACTTCGTGCCAGGAAGTACATCAATCTCGTGACGAATGCCTCTGTCGAATGGCAATTCGTCCGGCACCTTGTCAGGGAAAATGTCTTCATATTCCCTGGCAAGCGCATACACGGGGTTCTTCTTGAGAGCGTCCCACGACTGCTCCTCGAACCTTTCCTTCCGTGTCTTTTCGTCCAACACATCTGCATCCGCACTCGATGCTGTGTTGACGAAGCCTTCGTCGACCATTTCGACGATCACACACACCTGCGCAATATCGCCTCTCGCTAGGCTGCGCTCCAGTGTCTTCTTGCTCATCGATGGCAAGGAAATCAACTCTTCGACTGAACTTGGAGGATTTTCAATCTTCACGTGACGGATTACATCCACGTCACCTTCTTCATTGTAGACTGCGATATTCACAAACTCGCTTGGAATGTCTTGTGCTTGGACACTCCCTTCGTCATCACCACTTGTACCTTGATCAGGGGTACTTAAAAATCTTGGCGAAAAACTTCTCTTGCTGGTCTTCTTCTTGTTTTGGGAAGGGTGTTTGTTCCACTTCCATTCACTCTTGTCAACGCCATCGCGAACCTTCTCGTCGTCGATGGCAAAGGAGACAGTCTTTTTCTGGCGCCTGACTGCTCCACCTCCGTTCGTCGTCTTCAAAATGGGTACCGCTTGTGAACACGGGGGGCCATCGCACACCGCAATATCACAAGGGTCATCTGGGATCTCTTCCACAGATGTATACACCCATACCACTTCATCCGTTGTTGTGCAGCACAAGTCAACATCGCGTGACTTGTCAACGGAGATCTTCATATTCATCCAGTCAATGCTAGGTTGGTAACGCTTCAACCACGGCATGCCCAGGATGATGTCAAACTTGTCATCGAGGTCGAGTAAAATAAACTCGTCTTCACCTCGGAAATCTTCACACTTGATTGCCAAGCGCACCACGCGCTTCGGCATCTTCACAGTTGACCCATTTGCCAACCGGACAATCATTGTCTTCTCTTCATTCGCATCAGGCACGAAGACACCATGCCTGACGATCACTTCATTTCGAACAAAGTTGTTCGACGCACCAGTGTCAACCAAAGCTCGTAGAGGCATTGCAATACCGTCTACATGAACTTTGTGAACGATCAAACTTGACGTTTGACTGACACTCTTCTCACTCATAGTGGAAACTGCATGTGCTTGATGCACAAGGGGCCAGAGTCCTGTGTCTCCACAACGTCCACAGTCCTCTTTTCCGGGCCAGTAGGAGGCCCCGCCCCTACTGTCCATTCCCGTTTTTTGGCCCAGGTGACCGCTCGAACCGACGACCGTAAGAACGATCGTGGTTGTTCGAACGAGCACCCTGTGTCGTTTGCCGACCCGGCAAAGACACCTTGCAGTTCCGAGCAATATGACCCGGCTTCCCGCAACGGAAACACTTCCCATCGTTGCGAGGACGCTCATTTCCAGGCGTGGAAATGTACGAGATGTCCATGGGCTCGGGACCGCCATACACGGCATTTGATTCCCGCATTGGTCTCGACGCAAACCCATGGAACTTTGCTTGCTTGATGCTGAACTCTTCTTGCATCGCACGTTCGATGGCTTCGTCCAGCGTCTTGGGGTACTCGCGGAACAGTTGGTTCCGAATCGGACCATCGTTCAGACCCGTCATGAACGTCAATCGGCTCGTCAACGATGCTCGATACCAAGTAGCGAGCACGTTGTGCATACGAGTGAAGGTCGAAACGGCCTTGACGAAGCTTGAGGAACTCGGCGCGTGCACGGAACTCACTCTGTGGAGGTTCAAACGCCTTCTTGAGTTCAGTCTTGAAGTGGTCGTAGCTGGGGAAGCAGTTTAGATCGACTAAACGCTTGCCATACGCCCAGCTCTTCGCACGACCCGCAAGGTTGGACATCGCGAACAACACTTGCTGCGAAGGGTCTCGCAGTTGTCTTGCAGTGATCGCTGCATCCAACTCGACGAACCATCGTGAGAGAGGTTCGTTCTCTCCGCCGCGATACGGAGAGACGTCAAGCTTCAGTGGCACCGTCCTGAGTGAGGAAACAGGGGTTGCGACCTGCTTCCGGGAGGACATGATCTCGTGGTGCATGAAGCTGACCACCGCGCTCTTCTGGTCCTCCGGAGACGCCGATCGAAGCAGACTGACCACAGCAGCCTCTCCGATGACATCTCGCATGCGCTCAAGCGCCATCCACTCATGAGAAGACAGATGAGGGAAACCCTCAATAGTCAACTCGACAGTTTCCGGTACTGCTGGACCGAGTGGGGTTCCTGTAGCATCCATGTTCCAAACAAGGATGCTCGCAGGGTCTTCGGACAGGAATGCTCGACGTGCTTAAAGCCGCGTCGTCAAACCTCTTCACTTCACTGGGTCGTTGGAAGGACCGCTCGAAGTGCTACCAGGTGTAAGAGGGCGCTGTTCCAAACAGTCCCTCAAACACGGCACACACGCTTGTGCCAGAGGAAGCGATCTCCCGACTTGGAGGGAGGAAGAAGACTTGAGGGCTTGGAGGAAAATTTGCAACTGAATTGAAAAGGTTATGGTTCCTGTCGCTACTTGCTAATGAACCCCAAGGGATCCTAGAGGTTTTATAACTAAAACCTAAATATACACAATAAAACCTATGAATCTGATATATAAAACCTTGGGTACACTGAGGTTGAACCTACGGGATCTTCGAGAAGCTTGAACTTCAAGTCTTGTATAAAATCCCTGCAAAGTGATTGGCTCGCGCCACTCACTTCAGGTGGCAGAGACACGTCGGTCTCGTCGCCAGTCCAGTTTCCCAAGCAGGAACCATCACTCAGTACTTGATTAGTACATGGATGTCATTGCTCAGTACTGATTAGTACATGAGAACAACATTCTGCACTGATCAGCACAGAGAACACTCGTGACGTCATCTTCTGACGTCACACGTGCATGTGGGGACTGTATTACCGTAATCCCTTTGTTATATGTGTCTCCACAATGCACGCTGAAGGTGGTGTGTGACACACTAGATCTGAGGACAGATCCACCTTCATGTAATGGCTGGTTAGAGCCCATTACATTATTGAATTCTGGTGGTTCGAAGGGTCGAATCTTCCGGAAGAGGTCAAGTTGCTTTTCAGGATTCAGAGGAGGGTCGTCCGCCTTTGGAATTGATCGCCAAGTCTCTCCAAACGCCGCCATAGTGCTGGTCTCCGCCGTGGGCGCCGAGGTGTCGTCCTGCGCCGTAGATCTAGGACAGTAGGTTCAGATGTCGGAGTGCGCTTGCACTCCACACGTCCAGGTGCGTCACGACTCATCGTGAACACCTGGAATCTCTGGATGCCCATTAACTTCTTGTATCGCGGCTGAAAGTAGGTTTTGAATGACCAGAATGGCTGTTCCGTCGCGTCCAAATTGATCGCTTGGATCGACGTCGCCGACTCTTCAACGGCCTTGATGAGCGTGTGTATATCCCAGCATGCTGCTTTCGCCATGTGACGCTTGACGTGACCGAATCCTCGGTCACAGGCGTTCTTGGTGTGGCCCTTCATGAAGAATTTTAGGCACGCCGTTTGCAGCACCCCGTGTTCCACCAGGAAAAGTAGATACCAAATCAGGTAGGAGTTCTTGTTCTGGCCTCCACAGTTATCACACCACACCACCACGGACTTATCCTGCATCAGCGGCTCGTCTGGATCGGCAAACGCGACATCAAAAACGCCGTGAAGGTCTAGCTTGTGGTGCAACATGCTAATGACCTCGTCGGCACCTTTGCCCCCCTTCCTCTCGGAGTATAGGAAGTGGGTGTGCGTTTCATCGTTCGCACAATACACCCCGAACATGGACACTGAGAACAATGATAGGAAGTACCAAGCGGACGGTGTGTCTGGTACATGCGGGATGGTCAAATTCTCCGAGAAATCCATGACGAACACGAGCTTGTTGTTGGCAGCCTGGGCTGTGTCGATCTTGTACTCCGTTCTATACATACAAGCCCATAATACGTTAGTGTCAATACGTAAGACTCACTCATTACACCTAACATTCTACAAAATCACAACCACCTGAGAGGTTTCGCGTCGACGAGGTGCTCGCCGAACACTTCTGTGTCTTTTGCGCCGGCATCCGGGGCGATTGCACTTCGATAGATTGCACACTGGTCACAAACTTGGTCACGGCCAGAGCGAATCTTGATCTTGGGGCATTGTTTGAACAGAATGCGTATGAATGAGGTGCGGGACAGGCGTGGGGTGTCCTTGTAGTTGTCGTCCAAGTACTTTATGTACTCATCCAGCAGCTTGTCCCACGTGAACTGCGGAGGAAGCAGCGTGTACTCATCGTACGAAAAGTACCGACGGCGTGTGCCGTCCTGGATTCCACCACGCCGCACTCGAACAGGCACGACATCTCCGATATTCTCTGCAAAGTCGACATACCACGCCGCCAGCAGGCTCTCGTCCAGCGCGTTGGCGTTCGCGTTGTCGTGACCGCCGTGGATTTTGGGCACCACAATGTCATCGCGCACGCGCTTCCGATACAGATGCAGTGTCCTGTGGCTGATGTTATAAATGCTCTCGAACGTGGTCTTACATACAGCTCCGACGAACGGCACGTAGTAGGTAAAACGTTCGCGCTCGTTCTTGTTGCCCTTCTTGGGTTTGTCCTCCATCACGGCGCACATGGCCAGAGCTGTGAGTTTCAACGCTCGGCGTTCCTCCTTGGTCATGGACTCCAAGGACGGAAGGAAGTTGCGCACGGCCGCGCGCTTCCCCACGAAGCACATCTTTGAGCAGCAAACGACGGCTTCGAGCCGCATGATCGTCACCGACACTTGGCGCTCGTCCACTAGCATGTCAATCATGCTCCCAGCCTCTTGCTCCGGCGCGGCCACACGTAGAGACGGATGCGGGGACGGCGCACCTACATCGTCCGAGGAGCCGGCCTACGCGCTGTCCTCCTCCACCCACTCCGAGTCGCTGTCACTTGGCATCGTAATATTTCACTATGAGCAGGTTTTTTTGGATTTCGCCGTATTTCTCGCGTCACGAATTTCCACCCGTTGAACTGATCGCTCACTTCAATGGCAATTTACGAAAAACCTAAAAAAAACGGGTAATGATACTTTTGATTGGATTGGACTCATTTCATCTGATGTGTACTGCACAGAATCAGGGAGAGTGGCAAATTCGTGAGCAAGAGCAAGCAGAATGACAGCGAGCGCTTACGTTCTCGAGCCGTCGAGGCTGGAGGAGGAACTACTGCTGCTGCTTCTGCTCGCGTCTGCTGTCGCCGTGTGCCAGTACGACGAGCTACCACAGGCCGGAGCGCTGTCATACTTCGTGCAATACAACAGTGACTATCTCGACTGTGCGATTCCAGCATATTGGACTGTTCCATGAGCATGCAAAGCGAATCACTTCTACCTGGCGCTGCGACTAGCAGCTCACGAGGCAGCAACACCAGAGTGCGTGGATCGGCATTTCAAGGGGATCCAGTTCGGTCAGGCGCTCGTGTTTGTGGTTCGAAATGATAATCTCGAGATGGCCAAGTGGCTCTGTAACGAGTACTGTCCGACGGGGTTTGCCACGAAAGCGATGTTCGAAGCGGTGAAGTTTGGGAACTTGCGTCTGGTCAAGTGGCTCTTCAAGAATTCTGGTCAGATTATTGAGAGTTCATCGTTTATGGACGAAGCGGATACGAACGGCCACTGAAGGTGCTGAAGTTGCTTTACAAGAATCCTCGCAACCCAGGATGCAGCCATGGAACGCTTGAATCTGCAGCACGTAAAGGTCATTTTGACGTGGACAAGTGGCTTCACAATCGCCTCCGTCTCGACTATTCTCATGGCAAAGATCTGGCCGGTGCAATTTCGAACGGCCGACCACCTTGAAATCGTGCAATTTCTTGTTCGACGGGAGGTGCAAACTGAAACAAAACTCCAACGCTATCGATCTGGCTGTGCCGAGCAGAAACCTTGACTTGATCAAATGGCTTCACAAGGAGTCACTCGTTGACTGCACTTCACGTGCAGTCAACGTAGCTGCAGAGCGTGGGGACTTGCACATCGTGAAATGGTTGCGCATAAACGTCTCCGGAGCTTTTTTCATGAACCAGCAGTCGTCAATCTCAACAATGGAGTACGTTGTCATGGACGGCCACCTTGACGTTATTCAGTGGCTGCATGAAAAGCAAATTTCAGGACCCACAACGAATGTTATACATTTTGCAGCACGCAATGGACACCTCTATGTTGTCGAGTGGCTTCACGCGAATCGAAACGAAGGATGTCCGACCGAGGCGATGGGTGACGCAGCAGAGAATGGTCATTTGCACGTGATTGATTGGCTGCATTCGCACCATACAGAGGGCTGCTCAACGGGCGACGCAATGGATAAGGGTGCGATGTTTAACCATCTTGAGATCATCAAATGGCTTCATGAACACCGTTCTGAGGGATGCACTACAGCCGCAATGGATCATGCAGGATCTCTTACCGTCGTCAAGTGGTTACACGAGAACCACACAGAGGCTGTAACCACACAGCGATGAACTCAGCTGCTCATGTTGACGACTTGGACAGAGTGCTCTACCAGTACAGAAATCGAAGCGAAGGGTTGTCACCGCGGGCTTAGAGAGCTGCGTTAATCCACTACCTCTTTAACAGTTTTCTCTGGCTGTGTAAGAACTACGCTGATCAAGTTGACCTCGAAGCTTTCTGGCAGGAGAGTGCCTACATAGATACGTTGTTAGTAAGAGTCCATGATTGGGCACTAAGCCCAGGGCTTCGCACCTGACGACCGCTTTCAAAATCCTTGCCAAGTACAGTTTTTTGGTCGGATATGCATTTTTCACTCAGTTAAAGCAAATAAAAGGGAGGCACTACACGTGACTAGCCAGGTTGTCTGTCACTGCTGGTTCTACGGCAGAGCTCAACTTGTATCGGTGTCTCGACAATGCTGTGCAAGCACGGAGAAGCTGATCTATTCTTTGGCAGTAATTCAAAATTGCAAATCGAAGTGCAATTTTTGGAGAAACACATATGAACCATTTTGGAGTTGTTTTGTCAAGAGATATAGGAATTGGATTTAGCTTTGGGAAAATCTCAATATCGTTAACATTCTCCCAAAACAGTATTTGTGCGCAGCTTCAGGTGATCCTGCATCACATAAATTGACATTCGATCTCCAAAGAACGTTCTTTTTGTAGCCAACCTGCTTGCTTGACACGACCGCCCGATAAACCCATCCTCTGGTTGTGCCCCGAATCTTCAGCGCAATTCGTGCATTAAAGTTGAGACTCGATTCGATGTTGTCGTTGGGTCGCAGACGATGTTCAACACCATCCGCGAAGATCCTAAATGATCCGAGTCGCACACGTCCACGCCACGTCAATTCAGCAGCGCTGTGCTCAGGTACTGTAGTACAATTTCTGTACGAGTGGTTTTTTCGTCGATCAGACCAAGCAGCAGATTCATGTTGAATCATGACGATGTGTAAATCTGCAGCCATAGAGTACAGTATTGATATGACCAGATGCAGTGTGTGCTTTTGCACAGTAAGAGTGCAGTCGTCAATAGCTTTGCTCATGCAGAGTGACAACGACATCGTAAGTTGGATTTTATAGACAAACTAGACTGTAAAGTCTAACGGCAGAATGATCTTTCTTACTTGGCCAAATTTCCAATAGCGCGGTGTTTGATGGCACGCCAATCCTTGCTGAAGGCGTGGCTGAATGCTTGAAACAAAAAAGGCTATCGAGAGTCCTAGATGCTGCAGTCACGACGCGCGCACGACGGGCTGGCTTGAAAGCCTCGTTCTCAGAGGCCATCTGATTTCGATCTGAGCTCTTGATGGCGATACGTGAATGACCGCGGCGCAAAAATACGCTTGTCCTCGTGGATCGGGTGGCAGCCAAGTGGTATTAGGTGAATGTGCGTGAACCGTTGGTCTATGCCACTGCCGAGTATGATGCACATCATGCACTGCCACAATTGTATGCCCATTACACTGGAAAGAAGAACTCTCCGAGGAGCTCCCAACCACCTTGAGATGGACTCCCGTTTACTTCAGCACCAACATGGAACCAACAAAACGACTAAAATGCTTGCTACTGTGCCTCGGTCATAGACTCTTGGAATGCGAAAACTTGAACACAACGTCTTCCGGTCTTGAGAACGGCTCCTACTTCATTCAACATGTAAAAACGGGATAGGCAAATCGACGAGAATGCCCGCTCCGAACAAGGCGAGCATTCATTTTGGCATGATTACACCCCGGTAGACGTCATCCAGTAATCTGGAGGGTTGCATGTGGACAACTGGTTGTTCTGGCGGGCAACTAGGGATGCAGTGTTGCGATCTGCTTTCTCCTCGAAGCTGATCTTTTCCCGTAGGGACCATCACGACCACCAGGCAATTGGGAGTCCTGGGCAACGCGTCCTCATTCTTCAAAACTCCGCCTACAAGCCAAAGCCAGCAGTAAATCAGCGCAATGTCTGGTCTCCAAGCGTGTGTGTCGCGCCTCCTATTGTGCGTGGGTCTCCTACTAGCGGCGAGCGTCACAACAGCCGCTCAAAAGTGCAAGTCGGGCTTGCCGCAAGATCCGACAGCCGCGACGGCGACAAAGCTCCCGGTGTTTTTCTTCCACGGCGTGGGTTCGAATGATTCTGCGGGGGCCAACTTCGAGGCGAACCTGACGGCAGAGGGAAGAGTGGTCAAGTCCCTCAAGTTCTGCAATGACATGTGCTCGACGCGCGCACTGAACGAGCAAGTCCAACTCGCGATCAACGAGATTCGCAGCATCGTAAAGAACGACTCGCGCTTTGACAACGGGTACATCTTCATTGCGCACTCCCAAGGAGGCGCCATCTCGCGCGCGGTCATTGAGGAAATGGACGATCACCAAGTCAAGACGTACATCAGTATGGCAGGTCTGGCGAACGGTGTCTTCTTTGGTCCACAACCGGATGATGTGCAACCCACGCACGATTTCACCGTCGGATTTGGAAGGTTCGTGCTACCGTCATCGGTGTGGAATATGAGCGTGTACACCTGGCCGAGCGACTTCCGCGGAAAGTACCAGCACGACTTTGACGTGATGTTCCATTCTCACCCAGAGCTGCACAACGAGTATGCAAACATCAACGTGCAGCGATCCCCCGTGCAGGATCAATGGGTGGTCTCCAACCCGTTCTTCCCTGTCATCAACAACGTTAATCCGTGTGGATCTGAAGACTTGAACTGCACGGCCAGTCAACAGCGACGTCGCGCCAACTATTTGAAACTTGAGAATGCGCACTACTTTGCGTCCCCGGCGGATGGCGTGCTGACGCCATGGCAAACCTCGATCTTGGGTCAATACAGCACAGTAAGCACTGTCGAGGAGATCGAAACCAAGTTTGAATCGATCCATATTGTCGGCATCAAAGATACGATCGAGTACCAGCAGGACACGTACGGTCTGAAAACACTGGATGCGCGTGGCGGACTCTTTCTCCACACTGTGGCGAACGTAACGCATAGCTGCTGGGTGAGAGACACGGGAAGTTGTTCGTTCCGGACAGCTTACGACGAGCACATCTACCCCATTCTTGCTTCCAGCGGTAGTCTCTAAAAGCGCAAAGAGGTCAAGCCAATCATTGAATTTCGTAAGTGCTGATGTCCTGGTCAAGAGGAGTGTCGATCAACGCTAGGCAGTCCATTTCCATGTTACGGATAGCATTTCAAATAAAACCGTCGAGCTCGCGATTCATGTGTCGGTTCCAATGCACTCATCGCTTGTGAAGTTTATTGGGGCACAAGCCATCGCCTGCGCTCTTTGACCAACTCTTCATTTCAGCGCGACTGTGTTTCGATGTATGGCTCAAATCGCAAGTCTAGGCTCGTCGGCAGGATTGGAGGAAGGTTTGTGTGCAGGCAATTGAGTCCATCCTTGTGGTCGTTCCTAGCCGCCAAGTTCATAAACGACGAGCTTCCAATGATCTGATCACAATTCACAAAGAGCCACTGGACGAGGCTCAAATTTCCCCAGTCGAGCGTCGCTTTCGTGGCAAAACCTGTCGGGCAGTACCCCATACGTGGTCGCTTTACCATCTCCAGATTATCGTTCGAATCGCAAATGCGAGCGCCTCGCTGGACTGGAACCCTTGAAATACCTATCCAAACGAACTAGCGACGCTAACTCGCGAGGTTCGAGCCGCTGCATTGATCAAGAGCCGATTCGCTTTACATGGTCACTCGAAGTTGAGATAGTCGCTGATGCGCTGCTCGATGTGGGGTAGCGCTGCCGGGTGGGTGCGGCTGGTACTTGAACACGACCACTGTCGACGCGAGTGGGGACAGCGGTTGCTCCTCCAGACCAGGTGTCTCGTCACACAAAGCACCGTCGTTGATGGCAGCACTCTTTCTCGTCTTGCGCTTGCTCACACGCAGCTGCTTGGGTGTCTCTGCTCAGGTCACATATGGAGTTCTTCGGTGCATTTTATTGCGTGGGCTTGCGTCATGCGATTATCACAGTTGATGATCCTCAAATACCAAATTACCAGAAGTATCTGTGAATGACTCGCGATCCAGCTTGCTGGCATCCATGACCGCAATCTCGAGCGAAAACGATATCCGCTGCTTTTACAAGAGTTTGTCGACGGGGCTTTGCATATTGGCTCATTCAGACTCTCACAGTCATCTTCGTGATCGCTTCTCATAAGAACTTTGTCGGACAATAGCCATGAGTACAACAGCTAAAAAACTGACCGAGTCAACCCGTAGCTAGCTCGCAGTCCCATTTGATCAACAGAAGCACATAAGGTCGGGCGATACCAGAAAGCATGATGCAAGTTTTCAGGTCGCAACTTGTCACGGTAGTGCTCATTGAGCCGCAGAAGCAGCTCCACGCTCTGATCTCCAAGCTTATGTGCCACATTGTCGGAACATCCCTCGGTGCGGTTCGCGTGAAGATACAGAACCGATTCGAAGTCACCACGCTCGATTGCGGTCTCCATTGCCTCGGTCGTACACCCTTCCGATCGATTCACGTGAAGCCATTGCACCATTTCGCACGACCCTGCTCTGTCCATCGCCGCTTTTGTGCATCCTTCGTGACGATTGTCATGAAGCCATTTCACAACATGCAGGTGGTCGTTATTCGCAGCAAGATTCGTTGCCTGCGACGTGCATCCCTCGCGACGGGTCTCATGAAACCATTGAACCACTTCCAAGTGGCCATTTGCTGCGGCTTCGTCCATCGCTTTCTTACTGCAACCTTCCCCGCGATTCTCGTGCAGCCACTTGACCGTCGCGAGGTGACCATTTTGAGAAGCTCCATCCATCGCGCGCCTCGTGCAACCTTCTCTTCGGTGTGTATGCAACCACTTAACGACGTGCAAATGACCATTCGTTGCTGCCAAATCCATTGCCGCATGCGAGCACCCTTGACGGCGATTCGTGTGGAGCCATTGTACGATGTGAAGATGACCTTCACCAGCAGCCCAGTTCATCGCATACTTGGTGCATCCTTCTGTTCGATTCGTATGAAGCCACTGGACAACATCGAGGTGTCCATATCTGCCAGCTCGGTCCATCGCATCCTGCGTGCATTCTGGCAAGATGTTGTCATGGAGCCACTGGATCATGTCGAGATGGCCGCGCTCTGCCGCCGAGTCAATCGCGTTTTCTGTCCACCCCGTGATGGACAATGCGTGGAGCCACTCGACCATGGCGACATTTCCACTCGGCGCGGCATAATCGATACCGTTATCGACATCCAGTCTATAGCCTCGATCACACAGAAACTGCGCGATTTCTAGATGCCCACCCGCGATCGCTCTCGGACATTGTTGACAAGGCTGCAGAGAGCGGAAATCTTGATCTGATGAAGTGGCTCTACGAGTCGCCATTCAGCGGCTGCACACCACTGGCAATGGATGAAGCTGCAAAGCGTGGGGATCTGGACATCGTGAAGTGGCTTCATGAAACATACGCCAAAGGGACGACGGTTGACGCGATGAACCATGCTGCCAGGAATGGCCACCTCGACGTTATCCAGTGGCTGCATGAGAACCAAACTGCAGGGTGCACAACAGTTGCCATGGACTGCGCAGCTGACGGAGGTTTCCTCGATGTTGTGCAATGGCTACATGAAAATCGAACCGAAGGATGTCCGACCGAGGCGATGGGTGACGCAGCAGAGAATGGTCATTTGCACGTGATTGATTGGCTGCATTCGCACCATACAGAGGGCTGCTCGACGGGCGACGCAATGGATAAGGGTGCCGGAGAAGGTCATTTGCATGTCGTTCAATGGTTGCACACAAATCGTACCGGAGGCTGCACAGCCTCGGCAATGGACAAAGCAGCCGAAAATGGTTACCTGCACGTCGTGAGATGGCTCCACGAGAATCGCTGCGAAGGTTGCATAACATGGGCGATGAACAATGCTGCCTGGAATGGACACCTGGGGATCGTCATGTGGCTGCATGACATCATTCTGAATGATGCACTGTTTCTATAATGAAGTTTTTGCACGAGGACCGCAGCGAGGATTGCACCATTCGAGCGATGGAGTCCGCTGTGTACGATAATGACTTTGACAGGGTGCTGTATCTGGACAGAAGCCGAGTCGTAGGGTGCTCGGCGCAAGCTATCTCTTTTGAGCTGGACCGCCACCACATTGATATTTTCCTTCAGCTCCGTGAACATTATGCTGAAGAAGTCAACCTCGTCGACATCAGGCGACTGTACAGGAACCTGGGCTCGTTGCTGGACAGAATCGATTCTTGACGACTATGAGACGACAAGGCGAGCCTTGGTGCGTACAATTTGTTGCTTACTCGTCTTGGAAACGTGTGTGGCAACAATTATTTATGTTGTTCTGTGTAAAATCAGGGCGACATGTTTCTTTTGAGTCAGTCAAGCCATATCTTCTCTACAGTGTTTTCAATAATCTGGTATCACGCAATATAACGGTGTCGGAAATTGCGCAGGCATTCCAACTCACATGTTCAGCCTTTCCATCAAAAGATCTACAAAGATATATCTCCTCCGGATGTCAGCGAGGTTCACTGCGTAAGCGTGATTCTCACACAGCCACAAGAAAAGCTCGAAGTTGTGGTGTCGCAACGCATAAACAGAAACTTGTGTTGAGCATCCTTCGCTTCGATGGCTGTGTAGATAAAGCACCCTGTCAAAATCGTTTGCGTCCACGGCTTCATCCATTGCACTTGAGGTACAGCCCTCTGTGCGGTTCTCATGTAGCCACGTTGTCACCGCAAGTGAACCTGCACTGTCCATTGCTTGGGTAGTGCATCCTTCAGAACGGTTTTCATGAAGCCATTTGATGACCTCGAGGTGATCGCATGTGGCAGCTCCATTCATTGCAACGACAGTGCATCCTTCTGTTCTGTTTTCATGCAGCCACATGACGATCCCCAGGTGTCCATTCCAAGCAGCATGATCCATCGCTGCCGCTGTACACCCTTCGCGACGATTCTCGTGAAGCCATTTGAGGACTTGCAAATGGCCATTCGTGGCAGCAGCATCCATTGCATCTGTCGTGCACCCCTCAGTACGATGTACATGCAACCATTGGACCACATCTAGATGACCATTCTCCGCAGCGCCGTCCATTGCATCGATGGTGCATCCTTCAGTTCGATATTCATGAAGCCATCGCACAATATCGAGATGACCTCCTCTCGCAGCAGAATCCATGGCAGCTGTCGTGCATCCTGCAATTTTGCGTTCATGCAGCCATTGGATAACTTTGAGGTGGCCATGTGAGGCGGCTTCATTCATTGCGAAAGATGACGGGCGTTTCGAATAAGTCTGATGAAGCCATTTCACGATCTTCAGGCTCCCACTCTTGGCAGCATCATCGATTGCACGGAAGGAGCAACCACTGAGTCCCGAATCGTGAAGCCACTTGAGTAGACCAAGATTTCCACTCTTCGCAGCCACGTCTATTGGGTACAAGGGAGTCTCCAGTTTGTAGCCTTCATACACCAGTGCGTAGCCTTGGTGAACGAGAAACTGCGTAATCTCGAGTTGACCAGTTGTAAGTGCGTTCGCCAGAGCTCTGCCGCGAGAGCTGTCGGCACGGTAGTGATCGTGAAGCCATATCACCACGTCGATGTAACCTTGGCGAGCCGCACGCACGATCGTTTCAGTAGTGCATCCAGCATTGCGAACGTTTTTGTGTAGCCACTTGAGTACATCGAGGTGGCCATACGCCGCCGCTTTGTCCATGAAAATCGCGCTGGAAATGATCGCCTCACGGTTTTCAAATAGCCACTTCACGAGGCGCAGGTTCCCCAGTCCGACCGCTTCTAGCATCGCTTTCGTGGCAAATCCCGTCGGACAGTACTCTTTGCAGAGCCACTTGACCATCTCGAGATTATCATTTTGAACTGCAAATACGAGTGCTTCGCTGAACTGGAACTCCTTGTAATGTCGGCCCGCGCGCTCTGGTGTTGCTGCCTCACGTGCTGCGAGTCGTTGCGCCAGGTAGAAGTGATTCGCTTTGCATGCTCGTGGAATGGTCCAATATGCTAGAATCGCATAGTCGAGGAAGTCGCTGATGTGTTGCACGACGTGAGGCAGCGCTCCGAGCTGCTGTTGCGACCCATAGCGCCACACGACAGCGACAGACGTGAGCGGAGGCAGTAGAGACTCTGCTCCTGACGGCAGCGCATCGACTAACGCGGCGGCGTCGTCGTTCACTGATCCGCTCGCTGCAGACATTCGGATTTCGGTCGTGAATTGCAAGTACTGTGCTGGCATCAGCAAATAACTCTTTTCAATAGATTTCTACCTGCGTTAACACCCTCTAACGCCCTCTTACCTTCGCTTGTCGTCAGTTGAAGTTGGGAGTGATGGTCAACATGGGTGCGCGCTGCGCTGCTACAGCAGAGAAAGAGCCGACGGCAACTTCGCAGAACATGAGTGCGGACTCGTCCCAAGAAGACATGGCGTACAGTGCGGAGTACGAGCACGGCATGGCGCTCTCGACGGTGCGTGCGCGCCGCTTCCTCCTCAATGCGCGTGCGAACCTGCTAGTGATAGCGGTGCTGCCTGTTTAAAGTGAATGAATGATGGAGATCAATCCGCGTGTGTGCGAATGAATGAGCAGGTGGAAGAAGAAAGCGAGCAGAGCCAAGACTTTTCTCTGAACTTCACGGGAGTGGAAGAATCAGCGACCGATGGAGATAAGGAAGACGAGCAGGAGAATGAAAAGGACGAAGTGTGTGCTAGTCAAGAAGAACAGGGGTATGAGGGCGAATACGAAAACGACGCAGAACAAACGGCTGACTACGAGACACAGCAAGACGATTCGCAATTTCTTGTGGTCGAAAGTGCTGCACAGCGAGTAGAATATGCAGAGCAACGCGATGAGGAAGAAGACCGCGGGCATGCGACAAACTACGTGGGGAATTGCCATGAACACCTTGAGCATCTTCGGAAACGCAAACGTGAGCAAGAGGAGCAGGTCGAAAATCTTGTTGAAGGTTCGTATTGTGCTGTGTGACTGTGTAAGCTGACGAGTCGACGGACAGCGTGCATGGTATTCAGTTTTATATGTTGTATTTTTGTAGCGACATTCACCCAGATCGACGCGCTCGTCAACGGGCTCATGAGTGCCATCCAGGAGCACTATGCTGCCTCACACAACCAGTTTGAGATCACCGAGACAAAGCTCACCAATAATCTACAATTTCACAACCGGGTGCGTTCACAAGAGCTCTATCTGCGCCACAGATATTTTTAACTGACTGGAGCGCTGTTAAATGGACAGGTGGAGAAGAAATTGAAGATGATCGCGTCGATTTTGTTAGAGGACAAGCATACTCAGGAAGGCGAATGAGAACGACGATGCATTTTCGTTATTATCAGGGTAACTTTGGAGCAAAATACGACGAACATGGCTGCTTGGCGTTTTTGTCCAATCAAAAGGTGTTATTATCCTAATAGTAGCCCCGAGAGTGCAATGCAAGCTGCAAGAGTGACTCGGGAAGAAATGGCTGTGGCGAATGGAAACGGAATGATGGAGACAGCAGCAGCAACACCACCGCTGTTGGTGAGCGCACCGCCCGTCCGGAAGACGAAGAACAAGCAGCTGCAGGCTGTTCTTACTACGCGGTTCCACCAGTTCAACCAGTGGAGAATCCAGCAAAATGAAACGCGATTCATGACGCTTACTCTGCTGCGCCACACGCTCGACGATCTGCTTCCAATGGTATGTGTGTGTCGTTTTGCTGTTAGCCAAATGCAGACAACGCTGCCGTTGCAGGAACAGCACGGACTGACTCTTTCCATATTTGCTGTTGTGCTGCTAACAGCTGACAGGAGCGCGCGATTTCGCAGGCGCAGCCAAGGTTCTGTCCGTTATATATCACCGATTCACAATCGCACCAGCGCTGTGCGTGCAGGCAAGTGACACGTTCACGTCATTTCATTCGGCTACTCGTAATTTACAGCGATTGACACGTTTGCACAACTTTGGAACGTTTAGACCAGTCTTGAGATCTTGCGGCGTCATCCAGAACATCGGGATGACTTGCTGTTGTTTTATCAGGCTACTATCGAAGAAGACCGACTGGACGTGAGTAACTTTGAGCGAAGGCTCGCGGAGCACATATTATGTGACTAACCGTCGTCTCTGTTTTATGATACTGTGCAGAAACGTTTGCTGCTGAAGGAGCTGTGGATGTTCTACATCATTCAAGGCGATTTCTACGAGGCGTACCATCTCTACAAGGACGAAATACAAAGCGTAAGAAAGAGCCTTGCAATCACTTCTGAAATGACCGCGACATTTGTATCTAACTCTCTCACGCGTTGTGCATCCAGCTGGATGTGCATGAAGACCCACGCTTGATGGCGAATTTTGGGATTTTGTGCTATTGGCTGTTATTTATCGAGTCGAGCGAAATCCGCGACAAATTGAAACGAGAAGAAGACCTTGAAGTTGATGAAAGCGAAGAAGAAGGCAATCGCAGCGAAAACGAGGACGAGGACGATGCGTTCGCGAACAGCAGAAGCAAATTCAATCAATGGTCTCAGCCGTCACAGAGTATTGAGTCTCTGATTGAAAATCGATATTTGTTCAAGACCTCCATCGGGGTCCATATCCTCTACCAAGAAGCAGCAAGCTCGCTCCGTCGTGCTGCATCTTTGTGCCCGAACTCTGCGCAGTTTGTTGAGTTTTACGTGCAGCTGTTGGTGCTGGTCGGTGATATCCAGAATGGCTGTGATTATTTGGAGAATTTCTATCATTTGAATCCTACAGATCCCCATGCTGCGAGAATGGTGTGTAATTATGTGCGTACTTCATATTTCTTTGTCGGCATGATGCAATGTAACACTTTTGTTTTTTCCTAGCTGGCGGTTTATCTAGAGAGCTATTATCCAGATTCGATCGAAGCTCAGATCTCCGTATACAAAAGGTATGGCTTCCTTTCTTGCTCGTTAAACGCCTGCGATGCTGATTTCAATTTGTTCGCTGCAGATGGTTAAAAAGCGACCCATCGTGCTTATATCCGTTGGAAAAGATGATGGATATTGCCAGTGCTGGGTCAATCTCCTCGCTGGATTTGGTATCTGTTCTCGTGGAGGCAGTAGATGTATGCGGTGGAGATCTTTACCTCTTGCAAAACCCATCATTATCGCTGGTTCTGTGGAAGCATCTAGCGCAGCTTGCGTATTCGATAGAATCTGCTGAAGATGTCAGCCTTCAGGATGCTGCTGATGGTGAACAGCTTTCTCCGGTGCAAAAGCTACGCGACATCGGAATATCAAGATCATGGTGGAAGCGAATTTACCTCGCACGTCCCTCTACTCTAAACGAAGTTGCAGAGATTGCTCAAGGCCACGAAGAGGTGATGGAAGTGACGATTTATAGAGCTGTAGTTGCCCGCGGTTTGTTTGGACCAGACATGCCTATGGTAGCGTCGTTGCACGCTGCGATGGATATTCAAGCAAAGATGATAAGAAACGAACATGTGCATTTGTTCCGAAGGTAAGCTATACTCGAGTTGCTTATGGTGCTCACGCTCTAGTTCTAACGGCATGTTTATGATCCTAATTCTGTTTGAGCAGCTTTTTCCCCAAAAATGTCGAAAAGTTTTCATCCAGTCGGGAATCAACCAAAATCAAGGAAGCGCCGATCCGTTTACGCGACATACCATTCACGCACATTTGCCAGGAAAACGAACCAAACTCTTCTGCGTTCCCTGTTTTCAGTGGTGAGCAAGCGCTTGCGACTGGGCGTGTGCTCCACAGATCAGATGTACTGGCCAGGGATACGTTGCATGCAAATCAAGCTCGCGTCAAGGTGACCACAGACAGCATCGAGAACCAAGTCGACCAGGAGTTGATTGCTGCGCTTGAGGAAGCCGTTCGAGAAGACTTGTTTGAGTTTGGCGTTGACTCACAGCAACGAGAATTGAAGCGAAAGTATGCAGACTTGGCTCGTGAGCGATCGACAACAAGCAAAGAGATGGCAGCACCAATATACCTCGATATCGTGGAAGAAGCTGGATACAAAGATCGGGAAGCTTCGACTGATCATATTTACTCATATGTGGCTAGAGCACTGCGCCACATGAACACAGACGCGATCGTGCCGACCAAGTTGGAAGTGAGAAACGCGCATAATCTGTTTATGCTGCGTTGGGCACGCAACGAGCATACTTACGGCAATCCAGGGCTGCTGCTTCGCTATGAAGTTTTTATCACCAAATATGTACGAGACCGAATGAAGGCTGCGCAAGGGAGTTCTACTTTTCAGATATCGGCAGCAATGGTGGATGACGTCATGCAGCAGATGAAGAAGCAGGTTGCTGGTTCGCATGTCCATTATCCAGCGAGAAGCGAAGTAGAGAAGGTAATGCGCGTGAAAGTGGGCTCGCTGCGTCGACTACGAAGAAAACTGCTTCAAGAGTACAGGCGCGCAATGAAAGAAGTGCTATTGAAGCTTGTCTTTGTGGAGACAGACGATTTGGCGCAAATGGCTTTCAGAGTTTGCGACATGAACGGTTACGAAGACATCGTGTCTTTGGAAGATTTCCAGCATATTGCAGTGCTCGCTCAGGTTTCGGCATTTCGGGAAGTGGTCAGCAAAATCGAAACTCCTATTCGTGATTTCCTGTCGGACAAAGAAATGCGGGGACCGAGTAATGACCTGGAACTGATCATGGCGTGCGTGAACAAAAAGTACCCGGACCACAAAATGTCGTTCCATCGATTGAAAGCGTTTTTGTGGCTGGAAGAATACCGTGCAGTCCATGGATCCATCGAAGATGACAGCGATGATGATGTCGTTGAATCTGACCCTGATGACAGTGAACAATGAACCCTGAATCGCATGCGAGATGGTGAATGGTACATCGGAGGCGTAGTGAAGCTATTCTTCTTTCTCTGTTAGTCAAATCATAAAGTTTGCTTGATTCTTCTAGCGTTTGTGTGTACAGGACATGATCCTGTGTGAATACTACGCTCGTCGTCACCAACTTTGCTGTCAATGGCTAGATCAAATTGCTCTAAGAGTGTTTCAAGAGCCATTTGCCGTGCTTTTTCATGCACGTTCTTCCCGTGGACACGAGATACCAGTCGTTGGATCTTGTAGCAGCACGAACGACATCTCTGAAAAGCGCATTGACTCTCCTTTTGAAGTGTAGATGCACAAGCTGGGGTTGTACACGGAATCTGACGACGAAGCACGAGAACATCCGAGTCTGATGATACTGGAATTGCACTGTCTCCATCAAAGTCATGAGGCTGGCTGGTGGCATCTGCTCGTCGGTTAGCTGACCAAACCACGTCTGGATTTTCGTCATTGAGGTGATTCAGGAGCACCATTTTCGTCTGGTGACGCGCTTTGCGGCGAAATTTACTATCTTCTTGCTCGTCAGATACTTCGGCATCGCTTTGCCCGTCAGCAATGCCTTCCGTGACTTGAGGGATATGTTCCGCAACGAAAGAATTGAGGCTATGACGCTCATGGAATGATCGACGTAGAAGGCCAAGTTCCCTCAAATGCTGCAACTTGCTTTGACCGGTATTCACCCGAGAACAAATGAATATCACAAGCCACCTCGGAAGCACACACTGCGCCAGCTTCAAAAGAGCTTGAGTGACCATGCGGGCAAAAGATACGATACTGGACAACAATGTGGTCTTCCGTGTAAGTGATGCTTGCTTGACAGCATCTTGGCGAGCCTCCTCCACCTTAAGGAACGCAACGCTGGCGGCTTTCGAAGTGGTAATCTCCCACTTGCCTTTTGCCGACGCACTTAAACGATGTTTATCGTCCTTCGATTCCACGCGCTTCGTGAAATTACCCTTGGTCGCAGTGAAAGAAAACTCGGAGAGAGACGAAAACAGCAGCCTCGCAGGCTCGTTGCGGTCGGTTGGTTCCCAGCAAAACTCGATTGTCTCGGCACCCAGCGCATCTGCGATCTCGGCAAGCTTCTGGATCATCGCGTGCTCCACACCTCGATTGAGTGCTCGGCAACTGAGCAAGAAGCTGTCCACATGGAGTGTCTTCATTGCCGCACCAGGACGGCAAAGAGCCACGCACACCAGCCCATAATGCCCAAATCGATCGGTCACATGTGAGCAGATGACCCTGTTCTTTTCGCTCGAACCGGCAATGTACTCTGCTAAGCTCTCGTGCGTCAGTTTCCGCGAAAACGAAGTGGCGATGTTGAAC
The DNA here is from genome assembly GCA_006386115.1 of Globisporangium splendens. Taxonomy (NCBI): domain Eukaryota; phylum Oomycota; class Peronosporomycetes; order Pythiales; family Pythiaceae; genus Globisporangium; species Globisporangium splendens. The sequence goes on along the minus strand of VFIW01000062.1, from coordinate 200,701 downwards.
TGATTTGTACGCTGGTGAAGTTGCAGCACTCTCGCGAAAGAACTCTGAGTCTCGTTGCTATCAGTCTCTGAATCTTGTCGTGCCGGCACAATGATATCTTCAAAGACGATCTTCACGCCGAGAGAGCTTAAGAAGGTCTTCTGTGACGTCGACGATTGCAAAAGTTGGCTTCGTTGCACATTCTGCTGGTACATTTGTGTGCGTTGCGCATCTTCTCGAGTGGAGCTAGCGCTAGACGCTTGCTCGCTATCGATTTTGTCATCGAAAATCCATTGTTCGTCAAGGAATCGCGCTGAAAATGTAGGCGGGATGTTGATGACCGCCACCATGGGTAGCTGCGAAGCAACTTCGTTGCATTCGACGGGGTTGTCGTCGATAAAAATGAAAGAGTCCAGCCCTGATATCAGACAGAGAGCATACAAGCAGGTAATTAGAAATCATTCCAGTGGTAGGTCGCAAGTACTATAGAGCGCCTTACCCAGTGACAGTTCTTCCGCGATCATGGCGATATTTGCTGATTTGGTCTGCCAGTTGACCTTGGAGATCACAATGTGCTCGTCAAGTCGCAGTACCATGTCGGATTTCCGCTGTTCAAACACGTCGACGACGTCCTGGAGGATGTTTTTGCTGCACAAACAGAGCAGCATGCCTTGCTTCTGCTGCTGTACCACAAATCTTTGCAGAGCTAGAAACTCGTCGCTGAGTTGGATCCCATGGACACCGACTTCAGCGACGGCACCGCCCCATAGCGTGTTATCGCAGTCCAGCACGATCACTTTCTTCTTCGTCGTGCGAATCAACCGGCAGATCTGGCGACATAGTGAGAGGCTGAGCACGTTCAGCATCGATGGGTAGTATGGCGAGTGCTTGCGCTTGTCGGAGATCCTGTCGTAAAACTTCGTATCTGGATCATTGTGAATAGCGAAGAGCTCGGTCAACGTCATGGAAGGCTGGACGATGATCTTTCGTAGGCTCTGCACTCGTTGCGCGAATTCGTGCTCTTGTGCGCTGCATTGCCGCTCCTGACTCGGCGGCGACGGGCACATGGCAAGCAGCAATGGCGGGAACGACGCTGTTGCATTGTACGCTTCTAAGTCGTGCACCAAGGACATGAGTGCAGTGGATTGACCTGACGACGATGCAACAACCGACGCGCCATTCACGAGCTCCGGATGCGCTGCCTCCAAATCGCTTACACGGATCAACAGGACGACCATATCGATGCAGCGACTGCTTCTCTGCAGCAACGGCGTCCACGAAGCAAACTGCGATGCGCTTCCATAGGGCAACCATTCGACATCGACGCCATCTCCTCCTACGACTGCCTGACTCCAGCAGCAACATAGTGAGACAAAGGCGCAGAGTAGCGGAAGATATTGCAGTGTCGTACCTCTCGTAGCAGCAGCTCAAGAGGCTGTTCGAGCGCGTCGTCGCAGGCGAATGTGCCGCCGACCAGCACATGGCGTGTCGCCATTGCCATTAGTGTCTGCAGAGCAGCTTTGCGAGACCCTTCATATTTGATGAGTTCGCTACATTTATTCATTTAAACAGCTGCCACGCTACTCGTCGATGTTCTTTTCGTACTTTGCAGGATCAATGCGATACCTGCATGTCAACATCAAAGTTAGGACGAAGGGTTAGGACAACTAGGACAACAAAAACAAAAAAACAAAAACTAAAAAACACGCACATGTTGCCGTATTGGATCGTCGGTGTGTGCTCGCTGTCGACGTCCACAATGCACACCGCCATAGCTACAGACACGATGACAACGAGTCGTTAGCACATGCCCAAATGCGCACTCAATAACAACAATACAATGGGACAACGTACTGTTGGCGTCGAGGATGCGGTACGTGATCGTCACCATCGACTCTTGCAGGCAGAAATTGAAGATCGCAACGCTAGATTCCGGTTTGAACACGCCATGGCACGTCACGCCCTCAAAACTCCACTCCATAAACGTCCCCTGCTCATCGGGGATAAACTGTTCATAGCCAATAGCAAATACAAATGCGTGGTAGGAAAGCGTGGCCATGGAAGAGTATCCACAATTATCCACACCGACCTGAATAGTGTAGGCGCTCACGAGATCTTCTTTCTTGTGCGTGCGTCCAAACGACCATTTCAGAAACCTATACACGACACAATACACACACACACACGCAGAAGCATCAGCAAATACACACGCAAAATCTCTGCTATGGTCACTGCATACGTAGTCAAAGGCACGTACTGGGTGTTGGGCTGGTGTGCCGCGTCGAGGTCTTCTTCGATGAACACGACGTTGTTCGTGGAACGCAGGTGCTTGAAGCTGCCGCCGAAGTGGCGCCACTCGAGATTGCGCTTCCAGAATCCCTTGAGGAACCCGCAGAAGTCGCCGTCCGCGATCTCGTATCGCACGGGGTTGCTCGCCGCCACTTGGCCACCCGTCATGACTGACTGATTTGCTTCTTGCCTTGGGCTTCTTTTGTTTTGAAAAAGGCATACCTTCGAAAAAGATCACTGCTGCGACCTGCAAATAGGTCACATTCGCAAGACATCCCACTTGGAACACGTTCGTGCAACAGTTCGTTGCATTCGAGCAACCACTCCACAAACATACATTCGCGCGACACAATTCTTGGAACCTTGTCTTCACATTCGTGCAACTTTGCCTCCCGAATCTGATAACGTACGGTACGATCACCAGAGCCACCATCCATTTTCTGGTGCAAGTGATGATGGCACACAACGCCAATGGCCATACAAAACTCCCATCAAGCCGAAGGTTGAAGTGCTCCATTCGAAAACCGCCCTGCCTCACCCTCCCTCAAGGTTGCAGTTGAGACTCCGAAGATACTTTCCTGTCGCCAGTTCCGCGCTCTTCCTTCCATCCTTCTCACTGAAAACTTCAACAGCCTCACTCCCCATTCCGGTTCAAAGCTCAAGAGGTTTCCATTTGCACCTGTGGCTCCCTTCATTATTCGCAAAAGTGTGGCACAACCTCATTCAATTTCGGGGTTCCCTCGCGCGTCGTCATCGCTGTCACTTGAAGCATGCGGTCTCCTCTTGAAGTCAAAAGCGCAACTTCAAGCCCATCTTGTGCACACCATGGGTAATTAATCCATCTGGCGCTTCCATAATGCGAGGCACCACACCGCTGGACGAGTACTATTCATGCTTGCGGCATCGATTAGTCCACAAGACAAACGAGTACTGTACATGTCCAGAGTCGCTGAATAGTCAACAGCTAAGCAGTCCAACCGATGCTGTTGATTATGGAATGCCAATCAAAACATCGAATGTGTCCCCTTTTGTACTGTAAGCACACTTTGTGGTTCACGACTGACTTCACTCGTGAAGCGCACTTTTGCAGCACTGAAGATCCGTTTTGCACGAAATCGACTCCCTATCACCACGTGTCATCCATTGACCCCCATGGATTCACGTTGCGTTACCAACGGCAGTGCGTTCGCGGAAACGTGTCCTAGCAATCGTTCACTTTGAGCTACAACCAAGCAGCGCACACTGGTTCGCAGTCAGCGCTGAGACATCGTATAAAACACAGGTGAACGTAATTCATTGTCGGACAGTGTGTCTTAGCCACCTTGGACGTGTTGTCCATGCGGGTAAAATGCCGTCTCAGCAGCTTCGTAATGCCGCTTGCCTTCGTTCCATTTCGGAAACGTCGGGTCTCGTTGGGAAATGTCAATGCGACAACAAAGAATTGCAAGTGGTCTTCAGGTCAAATGCAAGGGGATAAACAAATTCCCTTCTACTACGCAACTTTCTAAACTCGATACTCAGCATAGTAAAAATCACGAGTTGAATACACAAACATGAACTCATTGAGTGTGCATTTCTTGAAACAAATAAGCTATTCAGCATTACGATAATGTGGCCGTTTTTTCAAGGAAAGTGTGGCAGAATGCGCAGCAATGATGTGATGGTGGGAGATGGAGAGTGGGAGGGAGGAAAAAGAAAGCTTCCACGCTGGCAAAGTGACAGTCCCCATGCAGACAGAATCGGGCCATGCTCTGGTTCCCAACACTTCCAAAGACGTGACCCAATCAGTCCAGGCGCATCTCCTTCAATGCCACGGTCAAACAGAAGGAAGGGGTCCCGCCCGATGCAGCGTGGGAGAGCTGATGCCGTTTGCGTGCAAGGAGCTAGCTCCTCATAATCCAAATTCCCTCGGTCCGCCCACGTCGTACAAAGCCGGATTCATCACCATCTAACAATGACCAAGTTCTTCTTCTACGCAGCCGCGGCGCTCTGCGCGGTCTTTGGCGCTCAGGCGCAGACCACGAAGCCTCCTTGCCAGGCGCTCAACTTCTCCACCAAGGCGACGGACATCAACTCGCTCAACGCCGTGATCGACATCGCGATCAACACGGGGCTCTTGAAGAAGAACATCCCGCAGTCGATTCTCGTCAACAACTCGGCCGTGTCCGTCGTGCCGTTCTCGGTGCTCGGCATCGACTTTGAGCTCACGCCGATTATCCAGCAGCTCAACGTCACGGGTCTCGTCAACATCGTGCCAGGTCACCTGAGCGTGACGGCTGCCAACGCGGTGGCCATCAACGCCAACATCAACGGCTCCATCATCGTGGACGCGACCATCCGTCTCCAGATCCAACAGCTCAACCACAAGTGGTATGAGATCTGCTGGACGAACATCCTGAACCCGGCGCAGTGTCCTCCTTCGGTCATCGACATTGACTTGGATCTCTCGGTCGTCAAGCCTGCGGTCGCGGTCAACGCCCAGTTGGACTTGCTCGCGTGTGGCGCCGGTGTGGCGACCTCGGTGTGCAAGGACGTGACTGTGAGCGACATCCTGATCGCCGCGCTCACGAACAAGTTCGATGCGATTTTGACGCGTCTGCTGCGCCGTTTCTCCAAGGCGTCGATCCTGGACCTGGGCATCTCGTTCGAGTCGATCACGAACCTCGGCATCCACTTCCACTCGTCAGGTCCGCTCATCACAGAAATCGGCAAGCAGCTGCTCAACTTTTCGGTCGAGATCATCAACAAGAAGGGCGACATCTACAATACGCTCATCGACATCCTCCAGAAGGTGTTCAAGTCCGTGCTCAACAACGTGCTCTCGGGTTCGCTCGCCTCGCGCTTCGGCAACACGTGCTACGACTCGTAAGCGCACTGCAGATAAAGTGGCTTGTGTTATGAACGAAACTGCAGTTTGGTGAATATTGTGGACACGTTGTCCAGCAAGTTATTGTGAATACAAGTGTTCCCATTGATTGGGTTTGTCTGCATTGACGTATCGACAATTAATTCAATTCGTAGATTTTGAAACACGTTGCGCAGCACATCCTGGACGATGCGCTTCCGCCGTAGCGGACCATTCCGCGACCTTTGTCGAGCCAATTTGTTCCATTTGCTGCAGCGCATGCGCCAACGCCATCTGTGCGTGTTAACCCCTTAAAGCGCCAGAGCAAATAGCTTCTATAGTCACGCTAGGAGCTGAAAATGAAACCCCATGCTCATTGATATGCTCTACCCACACACCAGCGGTGATTCGCCGCACATGTCCTTGTCTGTTTAGATGATTGGAGCTTTGAAAAAATCGAGTAACTTCGGACCTCTCGACTTGTTTATCCAATTGCAGCCAACGAACCAGCCTCGATTCTTCGCAACACTGGCACGAGGTAGTTAAACCGCCTATGAATAAATTCACGATCCAGTGCAAAAGCGTGCTTCTCACACAACCAGAGAAAAATGTCGAAGCTGTGGTTTCCCAACGCGGTGCAAAACGTTTTCCCGCCACAATATGTACACCAGTTTTCGTGCAGAGAAAGCGCGTTGTCAAAGCAATTGTGACGCGCAGCAACTTCCATCGCGTTTGACGTCCAGCCCTCAGAGCGGTTCTCGTGCAACCCATTGTCATGCCGATTCGCTGTGAGGTGCTGCAAGTGTTCAGAGAGGGTTGCTGCAACAGGGTAGATGGCGTTTGGGTGCTCAGTTTGTCTTCAAGTATGTGTGGTGTTTATTCCTCATTAGGGGACCTCAGACACGGGTCATTGCTCGTGGTCCACTGCTAATGATACATAAACATGGGCAAAACCAATTGAGCTATTTGTTATAAAGAGGAATCCGAAATGAGTGTCATATTAGATGGCACATCTTACATACAAACACATTCGAAAGCCTCTTTATAATGAATATGCAAGCATTCGGCTCATTGCTCTCAAACACGATATTCGCATATCTACTTGATTCCTCTCTATCTTCTAGCCCTACTGTAAGGCACAAGATTCCTCCTCAAATGAATACCCTGTCCAAAAGACAACTCTTCGGGTAGCTTTCAAAAAAATAGAAGCACTCGACAAGATCAATGGATGGAAACCAAAATGACCACTATTCAGGTGTTCTACAATACTTTCTCGCAAAAATGAGATTACCATCATTCTGCTGATCCACTCCCACTAAAGACACGGCCATTCCCAGCAAGATCCACTCAAGAAGAAGCTGCTACTGCGTCTGCATTCGCGCTCTTCCTGCATCGCCACCGCCACGTCATTCGCCATTCGACCCTCGAGAGCCATGCCGTCGCGCGCTGGAAGCCGCAGACGCAGCGCACGTCCGATGCGCGTCGCTGCCGCGTTCTCCGTCGCCATCGCGCTGCTGCTGACTGCGCTGCTGGTTCCCGCCGTTGCCGCGAAAAGCGAGATCTTCCGCATTCCGCTGAGCGCGCACGCCAAGATGCGCAGCGCCAGCGATCTGCTGCACGTGCACCATCGCGCACCAGCGAGTGGCGATGAGAGCAAGTTGATGAAGGCGCAGGAGGTAGAGGCGACGACGGTTCTCGACAGCCAGAAGAAGATGCAGAGGATGATTCGTCCTGATGACGTTATGAATGCGGCTGCAATCCAGACGCCAAAGTCAATGGGAGCGATGCGGTCGGCTGCCGATACGTCCAATTGGCTGCATGATGCGCAGGATTTGGCTACTGCGGGCCACATTCCGCTGGTCAACTTTATGGAATTCCAGTTCTTCGGACCGATTACGATCGGGACCCCACCACAGGAGGTTCTCGTGTGCTTTGACACCGGTTCGTCCGATTTGTGGGTGCCCGGCAGCCAATGTAAGGAATGCGCAGGCGCCGACCGCTTCCAGAGTTCCCAGTCGACCACGTTCACTCAGGCGCGCGATGACCGCTTTGCGGTCCAGTACGGCAGCGGCAAGGTGAGCGGCCACTTCGGTCACGATACGGTCCGTGTCGCGCAGTACGAGATCAAGAACGGGGTCGTCGGTATCGTGACCGATGAGGAGGAGTCCATGGCCAAGATGAAGGCCGACGGACTGCTGGGGCTTGCGTTCGACGGCCTCGCGACGTTTTCCGATCCGCCGCTGTTCTTCATGCTCTTGGAGCAGTACCCAGACCTCGACCCAGTGTTCGCGTTCTACTTGAGTCCTGAGCCAAACTCGAACGGCTCGCAGCTGCACATTGGCGGCTACGATGAGAGCTACATGGCGTCGATCGACGCCGAGTGGCAGCTCACGGAGGTGCTCCCACAGTTCGGACTCTGGACCTTTTGGCGCGTCTCACTGCACAATGTCCGCATGGGCGACAAAGGATCCAACTTGTGCGCTGACGAGTGCGTGGCGTTTGTGGACTCGGGCACGTCGCTGATCGGTATTCCAAGCAACTTGTACCTGGACTTTTTGTACGACGTGGCCAACTACGCGCAGAATCAGGGCTGCTATTGTGGCTTTGTCGAGTACGGCTTCCAGTGTTTCCTGTGCGCGCCGCAGGACTTCCCGCCCATGCGCATTGGCGTCGGCGGCAAGCATTTCTACGTGCTCGAGGGCGAGGACTACACGCTATGCGTTGGTCTGACGTGCATCGTGCTCGTGCAGCCGAGCGGCCAAGAAATGTGGGTGCTCGGCGACGTGTTCATGAAGAAGTTTTACTCGCTGTACGACGTGCGCAAGAAGCAGATCGGCTTCGCGTGCACCAAGAGCTCGCCATTGTGTGGCCTCGACGACGGAACGGAGAGTGGCGCGAACGGCAACGGCGCGGTCCCAAGCAGTAGCGCACTCTCGCCGTTCTTCGAGAACAGCTTCGACCTGTACGACATGGACTCGCACTCGGTGCTTGTGCTCTTTGTCTCGGGGCTCTCACTCGTCGGTTCGGCGTTCATTATCGGTTCGTTCTGGCACTATCCACAGTTGCGCCAGAAGCGCGCGCTGTCTCTGCTCTTTTGGCTCTCGGTGTGCAACTTCGTGTACTGCCTGTCAGTGTGGGTCGCGGGCATTGCGCGTGCGCCGCAGTCGACGGCGTTCTGTGGCATCCTTATGGGCGTGCAGCAGTTCAGCGGCACGGCGATCCTGATGTTCAGCGGATGCATCGCGCTGGAACTGGTGCGCGTGATCCGAGGTTACCGTGCGAGCACCGTCGACTACACGCGCGTGTACTACGTCTTGACCTGGACGTCGGCGATGTTTTGCGGCCTGTTTGCGATGTTGACCGGCGTGATCGGGTTCCTCCCGGATCTGTTTGGTCCGTGCCGCTTTTGCTTTGTGGGCCGCAGTCCGGAGTGGGCACGCATGTTCCTGTTCTACTTCCCGGCGTGCCTGACGATCTTCCTGTCGTTCGCGGCAGTGCATCTCGTGACGCAGACGCGGCAAGAGCGTGCCATGGGCTCCCAGTCCGAGGCTGACCGCCGCAGCACCAAGCACCTGCTGGCGTGCACGGTCGTGACGCTCATGACGTTTGTGCTGCCAACATTCGTGGGCTTCCTCATGGCGTTCAACGTGTTTGCGTCGTCGTCGATCTGGTTGTACGTGAACGAGGTCTGCTTCTACGCACAGGGGCTGCTCAACTGCTTAGTCTGGGCATTCAGTCCGTCGTTCCGTGGCGCGTACCACAATCGCAACAATGCGGCGCACGGCGAAGCCACGCGCCTGATGGGTGGTCTGTAGATGCGCATCTTTTTGTTGTGGAGAATTATGACCAAAAGCCGCCACGAAGTCTTAGTTTTTGGTATAAGAAGGCACGACAGAGCACGCTATTCGTAATGCGGAAATGCAAAGCCAGCGATTGCAACCATTTTGCCAATGTCGCTTTATCCCAGAAAACACACCGGGCAAGCCAGCTTATATGCTCGGTTCATTTTAAAGTACTCACACGTCATCCGTGTTCATGGACCCGATGGCGCCGTAAAAGTCCCAAAAATCGTCGTCCAGCAACTCGATGTTGTCGGCGCCCTCGAGCAGCCCCGCGTGCTGGCAAAATAAGTTATCTTCCACCACATAGTCGATGTGGTCCTTGTGGCGTACAGGCAAATGGCCACATCCAGGCCGATGCGGCTCCTGGTCCGTCACGCAGCGCGCGCTCGCGGCACTCGCAGCGTGGTCATCGCTACCACTGATCGATTTCACGCGGTTCTGGCACACCAGGTGGTTTTTCACGACGTAGTCTCGATGGTTCCCGTGCAGGATCGACAAATGGCCGCATTGCGAGTTGTGCTTGGAATAATCTTGTAAGAGCCCTGCGTCCATCGGACACGAACCCGATGGCGAAGAAGAGCGTACGCGTTTGCCAGAAGTAACTGCAGCTGGTACTTGCGGTGGCGACGGCGTACCGGTTATCTGGACGGCAGACGTGAAAGTTGGAAACGGGGACGACGAAGCGTCAAAGTCCTGTTTGCTGGCGTCTGGTATAACGGATTCGCTCATGCCCGTTGTGTCACTCGTTCTCTCTCCTGCTGCAGTTGCGTTTGTCTCGAGCCCCGGTCGCTTCATGTCAAACGATTCCTGCGAGAGAAGAAAGCTGTCGAGCGAGTCCACAGACGCAAAAGAGGCAAAGCACGCTGGCGGTGAATGCACGTGGTCTTCTGTGCACGTGAGCTGGTATCGCGCTGCTACTGCGGAAAGAGGTGGCTGGGCATTCGCAGGCATCGAGGCTGGCGCGATTGATGGCACTGCTACTGACAGAGCAGCAGTTTCTTCTTGAGGAGCAGACCAGCAGCTGCAGTCGTCACTCGAAGGTGACGAGATTTTGCGTTTCTTTTGGCATTCGCTGCTGTGGTTGTCATGCATGCGCTGGTGCTTTTGCAGATCAAATTTCCGCGCAAAGTGGCGGCCACAACCAGGATACAAACATGCAAATGGCTTGGTTCCCCTGTACATTTTTCCGCGCGTGTACAAACACAAAGAAGATCAGTTGGTGCCAAGTTCAATGCACGTATTACAAGAAAGATAGCTACGTACACATGTGTGCGCTCGTGGCTGAGCAGATCCGATCGGCGCGCAAACGATTTGTCGCACTCGGCAAACTTGCACTGGTAGGGCTTTTCACCCGTGTGCACGCGATGGTGGACCTCCATGTCTGCCTTGCGCAGGAAATCCTTGCCGCAGAATTTGCACTTGAACTTCTTGTCGCCATTGTGGATGTTCAGGTGGCGCTTGAGATTGCCCTTGAGGTGGAATTCCTTCCCGCATCCAGGGAACGTGCACTTGAACACCTTCTTGGTCGACGACGAGTCCGACGAGTCCTCATGCTGCGATGAATCCGTCGTCTCGCGTTCCCGTTTAGGGCTCGTACTCTTAATGTCTATCTGTGCTGTCGTCTCACTATTCTCACTGCTCTTCCCCCACTCGAACCCAAGTTGTACGGGCAACTGAATCATCCCCATTGGCGATGGATCATGGCTGTTCAAGACCTCCACAAACCCAATCGAGGACGGAGCTTCACTCATCGCCAGTGGGCTCACCATTTTCACGGCGGACTCTGGACTGAGCGCTGCTCCAGGCAAAGCCGAAGCGTCAACCACAAAATCTGAAGTGAACACCGAATTGCTACCACCAGCAGCGACAGTGTCGTTGTTCTCGTCGTTGGTCACGTCCTTTCTCATGCTTTGTTGTTCTGACTGCTCCTCTCCCCCTCGCCGCTGCTGGTGTTCGAACGCGCTGCTGCGCTCACTTGGCCGAACGGCGTCTGCGTTGTTATCCGGCGGCGGCATCCGCACGTCGACGGACGAATGCAAACTCGCGATCGGAGCCATCGGCGTGTGTCAAATGCAATGCGGGACTCGTGCCCACCGAGTAACTGTCGCCTTCAGGTGGATGGACCGCAAGCGTTTCCTCTCCTCTTTTTCCCTTTGGTCTTGCTGTGATGTGGAAAACGTGCGTAAACTCTTGTTCCGTGGGTGCTGCGGACTGCGCGCAGCCGTCGTCGTCGTCGCCGTCGGAGCTGCTCGCCTGTCTGTCTGAATTTCAGAAGGAGCCCTTAGTTCCGTCGCCGTCGGACAAATGACAAATGATACGCTGAGAAAAGCAGGAGTGATGGTCCAAGTGCTGAACACGTAGTGTGCGGCTAAGTACGGATGTATCTTTCCGTCTAAGTACGAGTTGCTGTTTGCTGAGATTTTTGGAAAGGTGCACAATCAAAGCGATGGACTAGGCTGTTTACGAGGAAGACTTGGGCAAACTGCTATTCTTGCACACCAATCGAAGCGAAGACTGCTCGAAGAAAGCTGCACCGAATGCATCGAGTCGACGCTACTTTGAAGTGTTTCTCTGGCTGTTTGAGAACTACCCGAGCCAAGCGGATCTCGAAGGAATCAACTCACAGTACGAATTTCTCGATGTGGTGCTGAATGCAGGACGAAGACGTATTTACTCGGAGAACTAGAATGGTTTGTATGTGGCAAAGCGTTTGCCGAGAAAATGTAGGAGCTTGCAGGATTTATTGCGCTTTTTTTTATTTTGCAGCCTATCAAAGAATAGTCTCTTGGTGGTGGATACAATTCGAAGATGGCACCAGCGTTCGCAAAGGCTATGGTTTGAGTTGCAACACAGTAAATGGTGCCATGCGCCAACTTTGAAACTCATGCAAAGCCTCTTTCAGAGCAGATCCGTTTTTTTCACAATGTTTGTGTCTCATCGACAACAATAGCATTTGCAATAAACGTCATTTAAACTTCGAACGCGCAAACACCACGTGCCAAACATGGCTCTACTGCAGTTGCTGCTGGTTGAACAAAATTTCTTTCCTCTGCACTAAAATCCCAACATGCCACACTCGCGCACTAAATGTGAATGTTTGGTTCCTCTCATATCTGCTGAATTCCGTCAAGGTTCACCTTGTCGCCGTAATTTTCACACAGCCATAGGAAAAGCGCAGAGTGGTGGTGTTCGAAGGCATAAGCAATAGCTTCCCCAGTGCACCCTTCGCTTCGATTTCTTTGCAAATACAGCACCCTGTCAAAATCATTCGCCCGCACAGCACAATCCATCGCTCTTGAAGTACAGCCCTCGCGTCGATTCTCATGCAACCACTTCAGGACAGCGAGCGATCCTGCATCGTCCATTGCCGTTGTCGTGCAACCTTCGGAACGGTTTTTATGAAGCCATTCGACGACCTCAAGGTGGCCGCCAACGGCAGCGCTATCCATTGCATTCAGAGTGCAACCTTCGATACGATTTTCATGCAGCCACTTGACGACATCCAAGTGACCATTTCGAGCGGCGCCATTCATCGCTTCCACTGTGCACCCCTCGTGGCGGTTTTCGTGCAACCATTTCACAACATCCAAATGCCCACTTGTTGCTGCAGCATCCATAGCGATCGCTGTACACCCTTCCGTTCGGTGAGTGTGCAACCATCGAATGATGTTCAAATGGCCATGCTCAGCCGCAAAATCCATTGCTTTAACTGTACACCCTTCGCTTCGGTTCTCGTGGAGCCACTGGACCGCGTCGAGATGACCTCCTCTTGCCGCGTCGTCCATAGCCATCGTGGTACACTCACAGCCGTGATTTTCATGCAACCACTGGACAATGTCGAGGTGACCATTTCCGGTGGCGTTGTCCATTGCAGCACGCATTGGACCTTCAAAGCCTGTATCAAAGAGATACTGCACGATCTCCAAATCGCCTTCGGTTGTCGCACACTTCATAAAGTAGTCGGCATATCCTTCAATGGACGACTCGTGAGCCCACTTCACCATATCAAGACTAGTCGACACAGGGTCAGAGAACCGGCTTGGTCTGTGGAGAACATACTTGTGCTCGAACAAAAACCGCGCGATATCCAGGTGGCCACGAGTAATTGCGTACCGCAGAGCATCCGGAGACCGATACTCAAAAGTCGCATGAAGCCACTTGACGACCTCGAAATGGTTATTCAGCACGGCATTGTCGATCGCAGCACTGGTACATTCGTTGGTGTTTGGATGCCTGTGCAACCACTCCAAGATTTCGAGATGGCCGTGGGCTGCCGCATCGTCCATCAGTGAGGCGTCTGAGATGACGCCACCCTCATAATTTTCACAAAACCACTGCACAATGCGCAAATTGCCCAGCTTCACTGCTTCTCGCAACGCTGTCTCGACAAACACCAACGGAGTACACGCTTTGCACAGCCACTGGATCATTTCCAGGTTGCTGTGTCGTACCGCAGACACGAGTCCGCTGGCAACCTGGAACGCCTGGTAATACTTGTCTGCACCCCCATACGGCTCCCGAGCCGCAAGTCGCTGCAGTAACAAGAGCAGATTCGCCTCACATGCCCGTGGAATCGTCCAAAGCGATGGGAGCGCACAGTCGAGGTACTCGCTGATCCGCATCACGACGTGGGACAGCGCTCCGAGCTGCGGCTGCGCGCCGTACTGGCACACAGCAAGTGCAGACGCGAGTGGGGGCAGCAGCGGTGATGGCGAGGACGCGCTGCCTGAACTGACACCATCATCGGACATGGCGTGACGCCGGAACTGGAGCAATGGCCAAAGCTGTCTGACGTTGTGCGAAATTTGCTTGTGAATCTCTTCTGTGGCCACTAAGTGCGCGTGGATGTATACTGGGTATAGCACCGTTTGCGAACTTTACAAAAATACACACTCAATCCTTCACTCCCACTTGCCATCATTTGTCACAATGCTTCGAAAATGTGCATATTTTGGCTAATTGAGAACCACATAAAATTGTGGTGTGGGTACATTTGACAAGTTGACAAACTTCACCATCGTCATTCTCCAAAAGCGCACACAGCAAGCAAGTGGCGGCTCAACAATGGCTGCTTTCGTACGTGACAACGGTGCAGCGTGCCCTCCACTCGCGTCTGCTGCTGCCGCGTGCAAGTACAGTGCACAGTCGCGACTAGAAGCGCTTCCCCACGTCGTTCAGCGAATCAGCGAGTTTCCATTTGTACTAAAAGTATCAGGCATCCAGGTATCTCGCATGTATCTTTTCGTACAGAAAGCCTTTACGAGAACGCTTTGCTCTTGTGGGGGTATCTGAGCTTCATTTTATCAAGATTAGGAATGTTGGTTTTGGGCATCGCACTGGCATATTCAACCTCACGCACTATCTAGTGCCAATTCTCTCCTGCAGTCAGCACCGCGTCGACCAAGGCGTATCCTGACCGCATTTCCTCGAATTTCACTCGCTCAAGGTAGTTCTTGCACAACCAGAGGAGCGCTTCAAAATCACCTCGGCTCGTTGCATTGAATGCAGCTTGGGGTGGACACCCTTCGCTTCGATGGGTATGCAGGAAAAGCACTCTGTCAAGTCGCTCTCGCAGACGACATGGTCCATCGCATCTGCAGTGCACCCTTCGTATCGATTTCCGTGTAGCCACTTTCTCACCTCAAGCGACCTGGCATTTCCCATTGCAAGCGCAGTGCACTCTTCCGTGCGATTTGCATGGATCCACTTGACGACATCGAGGCAGCCAGCCGCCGCAGCCCACTCGATTGCATTTCCACTGCACCCTTTGGTACGATGCTCCTGCAACCACTTCACGGTATGCAAGTGACCATTTGTGGCAGCCTCGTCCGTCGCATCCGTCGTACAGCCTTCTTGACGATTCTCGTGCAGCCACTTCACAATATCCGAGCGACCACTTCCGACCGCAGCGTCCATTGCACGCGTTGTGCAACCTTCAGTTCGATAAGTGTACAGGAATTGAACGATGTTCAGATGACGGTTTTGTGCTGCCTTATCCATGGCTTTGGTTGCACATCCTTCAGTTCGGTTGTCGTGAAGCCACTGCACCACATCGAGGTGGCTGCCACTCGCGATGTCATCCATGGCTCTCGTGCTGCATCCGACGTGTCGACTTTCATGCAGCTATTGCACGACAGCGAGGTGACCATTCCCTGCAGCATGATCGATTGCAGCACTTGACGTGGCTTCCGAGTAACGCTCAAAGAGATACTTCAGAAAATCTAAGGTGCCTTTCGCTGCAGCACAGTTGATGAAAATTCTGTGCATCCTTTGATCGAGGGCTCGTGGGTCCACTTCACCAGGTCAAGGTTGGTAGTTGGTACTTGGACAAGGTGCCACCAGCCCTTGCCACTGAGAGTTTGTATCCCCGTGCAGCCACTCCAGTATCTCCACAAGACCATGCGACGCCACATCCTCCATTAGCTCTTCTCTCCAGATGATACACTCGTGCTGATCAGCCAGCCATTTCGCGACGCGCAGGTTGCCCAATTTCACCCCTTCATTCATCGCTCTCGTGGCGAACTCCATCGTCGGACAGTACACTTGACACAGCCACTCGATCGTCTCTATAATATTGTGGCGAGCGGCAGACACGAGGCCGTTGCTGAACTGAAACACCTTGTAGTACCTGTCTGTCCCAACAAATGACTCCCGTGCTGCTGACCGTTGCAGCAAGACGAGTCGATTCTTCTCACATGCACGTAATATGGTCCAGTATGGGGGAAGCGAATAGTCAATGTACTCACTGATCTACTGGACGACGTGCAGCAGCGCTCCGAGGCGCGCCAGGTTGCCGCACTGGCACACGACAGCCGCAGAGGATGGAGATGATGGCGACGTCTTGGGTCGCAGAGAATAGTGAGATTGAGGACGAAGGAAACAACTCATATCAGGATCCGAGCTGAGCCGATGAAATTGGAGCTCGGCTCGGCTTGAAGTCAAAAACATAAATATGTACCTCTTCGCATATCGTGGTCATATCCCAACAGCCAGAAGCAAAAACGGGAAACGACTCACACGAAGAGGCATCTCTCCATAACGCCCGCCTCGCTGTCTGTTGCATCCGCCTTCCGCTCACCACCACTCGCGCATTCGCTGTCTACCGCTATCTTCACGTCCTCCTCTCTCGTTGTCTGCTGACCCGATGACGCTGCCGATCGCTGCGGTGGAGAGCGAGAGCAGCCGCGACGGCGCGAGCGTCGGGAGCGTGCACCCAGCGACGCTCGTGGTCTCCGACGGCACGTCTCTGCTCTCTGGCTTGGCCGACAATGGCGTTTTGAAGACACCAGCAGCTGCAGTTAGTGCAGGTGGTGCTTGTGACGCGACCGGCCATGTGGATGGCGAGCAGACGCGATGCCCCGCGACCGTGATTGAAGCTGCGATGAACGCGAGTGGAGTGACGACGGTGATGGCGCAGAGCACGTCGTTGCTGCCGCCGCCAGTGCCTACGCCTGTGGCCGCGATGGTGGATCTCAGCGTCAAGCGAGATGAAGTGCGCGCGTCGCCGTCGCCCAGACCCATTATGGTCGCAGATGCGCCTGAACGTTGTGAGCTGGAGGGCTTCACACCGTTCTCCAAGTGCCACTTGTGGAAACTCATGATGTCGTTCTACGATCGAGAGGGTGTCGAGTCGTGGGCGCAGGGCATCGTGCCGCATTTCATCACATCCAACACATTCATCGCGAAACGCTACAGCAACGTGCTTCGTGCCTACTTTCGCGATGTCATGCGACCAGGAAGCGAGTATCCGGTACGTCTCGTCTCTTACGACACTGCTTAGCACCTAGCTGGACTGACGTTGTGCAAATGCTCATCTTGTATGTCACCTAGCTGGACCCATCTGAGCCATTCTACATCGTGGAGCTCGGCACGGGATCGGGAAAATTCAGCTTTTACTTCCTCAAGGCTCTCGCCGAAGCTGAGGTGCGTTGAAATGCCTGCATTTGGCTCCCTCTATGTTGGGGTGCAGCTGAGATTAAGTCACTAACTTTGGTTTATTTTGTGTGTTTGTAGCGCGTGTTGGACTTCCCGTTGGACAAGATCAAGTACATCATGACGGACTTTACGGAGCAGAACTTTAACTTTTGGAAGACGCATCCCGCGCTGGCACCGTTCGTGAAACGAGGCATCGTGGATTTCGCGATCTTTGATGCCACGAAAGACACAGAATTGCACCTGGCCGTGTCGAAAGATGTATTGCGTCCACACCAGTTGAAAAATCCATTGTGCATCATTGCGAACTACCTCTTTGACACAC
The DNA here is from genome assembly GCA_006386115.1 of Globisporangium splendens. Taxonomy (NCBI): domain Eukaryota; phylum Oomycota; class Peronosporomycetes; order Pythiales; family Pythiaceae; genus Globisporangium; species Globisporangium splendens. The sequence continues at coordinate 183,489 of VFIW01000062.1, read as the reverse complement.
TGTACCATGATCTTTTCCAAGTCGAGCATGGTATTCTCAAGGAAGGGCTCATCAGCGTCGGCTCCAAGAAAGCGCACGAGCCCAATCCACTCGATCCAGACATCATCAAACGCCTCTCAAATCTGTACAAATACGAGCAAATCGATGAAACGTTTTACGGTGAGGAGAACCCGCACTTGAACAACATCTTGAAGTGGTATCACGAGTATTACGATCCGTCCTCGTCGGGTGCCACGGTGCTCGTGCCCATCGGCGCGCTCTCGGCGATCGAACGACTGAGCCAGTTATCGTCGAATCGAGTCGTGGTCATCTCGGGAGATAAGGGCAACAGCAATCCCGACCATTTCCGCGGCGTCTGCGATCCTCACATCGCAGTGCATGGCAGCTTCTCGGTCATGGTGAATTACCATGCGATCGGCATCTACTTTGCGAGTCGCGGTGGCTTTGCGCTGCACAGTCCCCAGGAAGAAGCGAGTCTGAAAGTGTCGATGTTTGTGCTCCCGGGTGAGCCCGCTCGATCGCAATCTGCCCAAGACCAGTCGCAGCAATCACCTTCGACGTCCATGGCCGAGTTGTACGGAGACGACTTGGATCGTGTCTGTGAAGCACGAAGTCGTGCGTTCCCGAATGTGTCTGTGGCTTTCGAAGACGAGATTGTCGCGTTCGGTCCGAACGATTTCTTTGTGATGCAGAAAGCGATCAAAGAAGACGCCAAGGCGCCATCCTTGAAAGCTGTGCTAGCGCTCCTGAAGCTCAGTTGCTGGGACCCGGACGTGTTTTACAAATTTCGCGATATACTGCTCGACCACTCGCCTGCGTGTCCACCAAAGCTGAAAAAGGATGTGCGTCATGGCATCCCGCTTGTGTGGAAGAATTACTATGCGCTCGACAAAGAGAAAGACATTGCATTTGAGATCGGCCGCCTGTACTACGGCATTCATGATTACGACAGTGCATTGGCGTTTTACGCGCGCTCGATGCACGAAATGGGCAAACACCACGTCACGAGTCACAATATGGGGCTTTGCCATTACAGCAAGCGTCAATTGGACTTGGCGGCGACGTGCTTCGAAGAGGCGTATGCACTCAACTCGTCGTACCAGAAAGCACTGACGTGGCTGCAGCGCGTCCAGAAAGAGCTCGGGTTGACCTCCCAAACTGCAACGACAACACCATTTGGTGATACGGCTATCCAGCAACAAATGCGAAACGAAGAGCTCCTCGTCCAACAGATCCAACTGGTGATGCCCGATCACGAAGAGGTCAACGCGCGGCCAAGCCGCTTTCCCTCGACGGACGAGACGAGTCCGCGACGAAGACCTGATGCAACAATGACGACAACGACACCGACACCAGTAGTAGGAACGCCAACGTTCTCGTCACCATCTTCGTCCGCTTCATCGTCGCCACATTCCCCAGAGCAGCAGCCAGAACGCGATGCAGCAACGGGGTCTTCGCCGCCTCCAGATCAATCGGCCGCGTTTTAGGACGGACGGCAACAACATTGTCACGATAGACTGAAGCCAAGAACATACATCAAAACTGCTTGCTAGTGCAAAGCAAGCTGCCAAAATAACTCGATATAAAAAAGTGAATGGAAGAGAATGACAAGAAAAGCCCAGTCGACTGATTGCATGTAAACTTTCATTTCGGTGGTGGTGTCTGCGTCTATTGTTCCTACAAAGCTCCTTCGTCCAACGAGTGTCGTCCTTCATTCTCTCGCAGTCTTCTTGTGATTTGCTCTCTCTCTTGTTGCACTTAGTGGTCTCGATTTTCAGCACAGAGACCTAGAGAGACATCTGCTGCATCAGGGAATGGGTTGGACTTCGTCTACTTGGTCTGGATAGTCGCTGCGTCGCCCGTGATCTGCCATGCGAGCATTTTTCGGTCGTTGCCCACCGAGAAGAACGTATTCAATGGCCCGATGCTGATGCGGCGCACAGCTTCCTGGTGGCCGATGTTCGCGGCGCCTGAGAGCGTCGTCTTGTACGCAAACGACGGCAGTTCCTTGACCGTAATGGCACCATCCTGTGCCAAACAAATACGCAATCCCTATCAGACTCCCAGAACGCAAACTCATGGGATGTAGCCGTCAGATGATGTACTTACCGCTGTGCCGACGAGGAGAATCGGCGTCTGGGCCGCGTCTTGCGTTCCACAGAGCGCCGTTACGGGGTTGTCCTGCGTCTCTTTAAACAGCTGCTGGAACGGCGGCGCGAGGCTCCACACGATAATCTCCGAGTCCAAGCCCCCACTGATGAGGAACGTCTCGTTCTGGTTGACCCAAAACTCGAGGTCCGTCACGGCGTTCGTGTGGCCATTGTCGTCTGGGGAGAGCAACTTCACGCACTGGTATGTCGATAGGTCCCATAATCGGATCGTTGCGTCCATGGAAGCCGATGCCAGACTGCGCAGTTAGATTCCATGCCCACGGTGTGTTAGCTGCTTGTATCGAAGACGAGGCGCATAAGGCATAGAGACAACAAGCACGTGAAGCTAATACTTACATTGGGACGGTGCCGACAACAAAGGTCTTGAGGCGTGTGACGCCACGCACGTGGCCGTCGAGCGAGCCGCGGCATTTAAATTCATTGGTGGCGGCGTCGAGTTGCCAATACCGGATCGATCCGTCCGCACTGCCGCTGAACAGCGTGGCGTTGCCCGCCGTGTCGGTCGCGACCGTGAGCGACATGACGCTCTGTGTGTGCGCGAACGGGAGCGACTCGGACACGCGGAACTCGTACGGCGGCTGTTGCGGGTTCTCGAGGTTCCAGCCGCGGATCATGCCGATCGGCACCTGTGGGTTGAACGGGCACGGGGCTTCAAAGCCGACGAACAGGAATGGACCTTCGAGCACCATGGCCGCGATGCCCTCACCTTTGTTCTGGTTGTTGTCGCGGTTGCGGTTGCCGCCGCTTGCACTGCCAAAGCCGCCGCTGCCGCTACCTGCACTTCCTGCGGCGGCAGTCTTGGCCGGATCGCCCACACTGATGGTCGTGATCTCGTTCCACGACGCGCAGTCCCAGAGCTTGATGGTCGAGTCCATGGAGCACGTGAAGAGCTGCTGGTGCGACGGCCACATCACGACGTCCTTGATCGTACCGCTGTGGCCGCGCGTCTCGCCGATCTTCTTGACGAAGTGCGGATACCGGCACGGTCGCCCGTTGACAGCCTCAAAGTCGCACTTGCCGTCGACGTGACGGCGGCAGATCTCGCTGCCCAGACCCGGCGCGTGCGACGCTCCGCCGAAGCCACCGCCACGGCCGCCACCGCGGTTACTGCCGCGTCCGCCGCGCCCACCGCGACTGCGCCCCCCAAAGCCGCGTCGATTGTCGTTGTAGCTCATGGACGTAGGTGTATGTGTGTGTGTGTGCGTGTGGGTCGCTTTATTAGAATCTACCAAGGCGTCGGGTGCCAAGTTGTATTGGAAATGGGACAATGGCTGCCAGTATAAACGGTCAATACCAGTATTGACATCGGTATCCACAAGAGTGATGGTCGAGTGGGTTGACGGGTCGTTCTGATGTGTGTGAGAGAATAGAACCCATCTTGGGTTTGATCCACAACAAGATGGGTTCGGGTTCAACCCGTTTGCTAGATAATAGTGTGTGTCACACTGCATTAAAGGTGCATGGCATTCAAACGAGGGAAGTGTCACTCTTTCGACGGTATTGTCTTTTTCCATGGATCTTGAAAAGCTCCATTGTCCATCTCGCTCACCAATAGGAACATGGATATGAGCAGCAACCAATGCGACGAGAGTGCGAAGGAACCAGAGACGCCAGAGCGACCGCAGGGCGCTGCCACCAGTCAAAGGGGACAAACGGATACGCTGCAGCCGCAGAAGTACGACGTGGTGCTGCGCAAGGACGTCTACGGGCTCGGGATCTACTTTGCGGAGGCGCACGGCCACGCGATCGTGGATCCAAAGCTGCCGTTCTACCGCCTTCCGGACGAAGAGCTCGCTCCAGGCGAAGCGAGCGGCGTGATCGCACCTGGAGACGTGCTGCTGGCGATCAATGGACAGCGGCTGGAGACACTGGCGTTTGGGTCGGTCGTAGAGACGCTGCGTTGTCTCCCGATTGGGGAAGCGGTGCTCACGTTCCAACAGCCACGACCCATGGTGACGATGGCGATGCAGACGAATCAAGATCATGTCAATCGGCAACGAAGTCATACTAACCGAGAGGATGGAGACAGTCCTGCGGAACGTGAAAAGGAAGATATGAGAGGTAGGAGAGCCGAAAATGACTCGGACGACGCACGCACCAAGCGCTGGAGCGTCTTGGGTCGCTTGAGCTCGACAGCTGCAGCGATCGCAGGAGCAGGCACTTCGTCGTATTCTTTGTCTACTGGTGGTGTTTCCGAAGTCGCAGCGCTGGAAATACTGCTGTCGGAGATGGAATCCAAGCTGCGCACCATGGACGAGGACCTGGAGCGTGAAAGGAAATGCCGATTCCTGGCCGAGAAAAAGAACATTTTGTATCGCAACGAACTCCTGCGCGTGAGTGAAGAGAACACTTCGTTGCGGTTCCAACTCGCGAACGCCGCGAGTCTGTGCGAACAGAAAGATGTTTTCCCACGAACGCTGCATCTCGCGATCTAGGTCCCATCTAAACATGTTTGTGTCGCAAGAGAAGGCTAAATATGGTGCGAGGACTCTATTATTGCGGCGTAAGTGTTGAGTTGGAATGGCCAAGTTCGTTCTTACGCAAACTGCTTTGACCCAGACGTCTCTGCTCATGTGCGTTGCCAGTATATTGCGTAGTAGCCACCCATGGACGACGCCACGCTTTCGGATGGGATTGTCGAAGACAACATCGCGAGCTCCTATGTGTGCTCCATGTCGTCCGAGATCGACCTGACCTTGCGCGATGACTTGGCAGCCAGTGTCCAAGATTACTTGGGGTGCATCGTCGACGAACTGCACTTGATCAGTCGATGGACAGCAGGATGCTGTCGGTACATGCTCGCGTGTCAAGAAAAAGGAAAAGCGCAGCGAGGCGCATCTTATGAGAATTGCTGCGGCTGGGGATGTGGAAAGTAGGAAGACGACGGCTGCGGACTTTTCAGCGCAACAACTGTTCATTCAGACAGAGTCGGAGCTGCTTCGGCAGGAAATGCAGCGCGCGCACCAAGATGTTTCCCAGCGCTGTGGCAGCAGCATTGCGTGTGTTCAGGATTCGATTCGCACCGAACACGAAGACCGTTTGACCGATTTGCAAACACGCTTTGATGACAAAGTCCGCTTTTTCACCCAACAAACGCCGGAAATTGTCGGAACCAAGCAGCAGGAAAGCGAGTCGCGCATGAAAAGTATCGAAAACAGCGTTCGTCAGCCGCAAAAGCAGCTCCAGGAGACTCACACCAAGCTTATTACATTGGAGGCGACCGTCGGGACTTCGCTTTCCAATTCAATGTGCGTGCAGCAAAACGAGAGTGCCTCGTTGCATCGTAGGCTGGAGAACGCGGAATCAGCTCACTCGCTTCAGCTGAACGAGCTTCGAAGCAGCACGCAGGACTCGATCCACGGTCTTCGAGCGGCGCAGTCCCAATTATCCTCGAAGGTGCAGGTGATTCGGTTGGAACTACAAGAGAGTTCAGACGGCTGCCAGCGGAAATTGCAGCAAATCCAGAAGCATCTCAGCAACCGAGCTGCTGCCCATCAAGACTCTTCCATGATTCCGCGCCTTCCGACAGCAGCCCCAACCAAGAGACAAAGCTTGGAGCCTGGAACACCAAGTCGCAAGCAATCACCGCGAGGATCGGCAGTCGATCCACTTGATGCCATTCCAATTGGCGTTAGTTGCGGCGCCAGTGTGAAGATACTGACCGGTGTGTCAGCGATAGCGACACCCGATTGCTTTATCTACGCCAAAGCTGCTCTTCCACACAAGAATGACGGCTCGGATGGATCTTTAAAGGTTTCTTTCCCAGGAGCTTCGACGAGAGCGCACAGTGCCCATGGCGCACTATTCACGAAAGACATTGATTCACCTTCCCTCCGATTATCAGTAGATGACAATTCAGTAGCTACTGGAGGCTTCGACGATGTCTTGAGCATTCAGCAATCCGTTCTCTCCAAGCCTCTAGGCAGAGAAGACGAGTCAGAACCATTTTCTCCCTTATCAACAGCAAATCAGGAGGATTTGACCAACCCGACGCAACAGACAGAGGAGAAGAAATATGGCACTATTCGATCAACAACAATCCCAGCAAGGATTCACACAACGTCACCTAATATTCGCACCTCTACTATCGACACTACCACACCCGCTTCGCCGCCTTCACCTGTATCTTCTTCGGAGCCACCGTCACTGCGAAAGTTGCACGTTTCCAGACTGCACACAAGCAAGCCGAATGGCGCTGGAAGTCCACTCAAATCACAACCGCCTCCCTCGCACCTCGATTCATCAAAGTGATAACAATCAGCCAGTCTGCCACGGACGCAAAGCTGATCACTTTGCTGCTAGTTTAGCAAGAGATGACACTACAGAGATTCTTCCATCGTGGTGGCTCAACGTTCGCCTTCGCAATGCTACTGGAGTACGTCCCAAGATCCTTGACCCAGAGCGCAAACTCTTCCAAGTGGCTTCGCAAGCGTTCATTCACCAATTCATCCGAACTACAGCCATTTGCAGAAATAAACACACAGATTAGCCACACACCATGCAACAGCTCAAGAGAGAGAGATGCATACCTCGAGATATAGTCCACGTAGAAAATGTAGTCCCTGCACATTATCAACGAGGCATATCAGTCAGACCAGTTAGCCCCAATCATGGCCGGCAACTATCAGTTCTCATAAAGCAAATCCATACCAGTGATGTGTCTCGGAGGTGAAGAGACCACCTGCCGTCGCCGCCGGTCGACTCTCGATCTTGATGATCATCAGATTGCGCAACGCAAACGCCGCAACGATCTTGAACAACGCCTGGGCTTCATTCGGCACGGCGATCACGATACTGGACTTCTTTGTCACGATCGTCGATGATCGTAGACCGAGTGGGAGTGGCTTGGCGTCCATGCGCCCGAGGATCATGTACCTGGTCTCGTTGTTCAGTTCATTGCCCACGCCTTTCTCCATCACCAGCAGTCCATGGGCCGAGGCCGCTTTCTCACTCGCGATCGCCGCAACGTTCTTCACGGCTTCGTGCTTCACGATCTGGCACGCACCAGCGCTATCCCACGTCGCTTGTCTGTCGATGATCATGCCTATCTTGCGCTCCATGTCGCAGATAAAGTCTTCACAGTGGTCCAGGATCGCAGGGTGCGACAGCAGGCAGTTGATGTCTTCCATTTTCGTCTCCGGTAGCGCACACAGACACAATTCCTGGACACATGCGATCTCGCCGACGATCTTCAAGTGCGAGCCGATCAAGCGATCGAGGATCCCGTGGAACGTGCCGGAGATCGAGTTCTCCACGGGCAGTACGCCGTACTCGACTTCGCCGCGCTCGATCGCGTCCATGACGTGACCCACCTGCGCGTACCCGACGGTCTCGAATTCCGACGGCGTCAGCGACTTCGTCTGCTGGAGCTCTTCAAACGCAGACCGCGCCGCAACGTCCGAGAACGCGCCTTCTTTGCCCTGGAACCCAATCAGCAGGAAATCGTCCTGGATCGCAGTCGCCTTCTTCTGCTTCTTCTGCAGCGGCGACGCCATTCCGTTCTTCGACACAGCTTCAACTAGCAGCGTCGTATCTACTTGCACATTGGCGGGGATCGCAGCCGCGAGAGCCGTTGCGGTCGCTGCTCCATCGAGCTTCAAGCCCACGGCCGCGACGCCGTGCTCATCGCTGCTGCCCGCATCTCCGTCTGCTTTGCGCTTTTGCGGTGTGATCTTCTCTCCCGTGGACGGACGCCGTCCGGCGCCGGGCAACCGCCGCGCATTGGGGTGGAGCTCCGCGAGCTGCGTCTCCTTGTCGCGCCACGCGCGGATGCAGTTGCGGTCCACGTTGTAGCGCTTGGCCACGGCGCGCAGCGACTCGTTCTTGGCCGCCTGCACGATCGCGAGCTTCTCCTCCACCGTGTAGCTGCGCTTCTTCTCGCGCGCCTGCGCCTTGTCCGCGCTCGTGGCGTCCGCCATTTTGCTTCGCCTTGTTATCAGAGAGAGCGGCAAGGGGAGGAGGAGGAACAGTACCCCCCGGGGCCACAACCACTCAAAATGCCTTGAACTTAGCATAGTGTGGGCGACACTACAATATGCTGGGTTTGTTGAGAGAAGTAATGTGGGCTACATGGAATTCGACCACTTCAATCTGGAAATGAAATCCCTCTATTTTGCAACCCTATAAATTTCAATACATGTACTGTACAAATTGCATAAATAGTCTCACATCCTATATCTCAGAGAATGCATAATTTAATATCTCATGGTTTACAGTGCGTTCATAATAAAGAGGATCTCATAAAGTCGGGGGTGTTTCGGTGACGTTTGTTGGCATAGGGAATGCTCCTAGTTCGTCGTCGTCGTCGACCGACGCACAGACACACGCGCGCATTCGCCACGAACGCATTGAGTAAAGATGTCGGCGCTGCAGGTGAAGAAGCGCAAGGAGGCGGAGGAGAACCTCAAGCAGGCAGACAAGTGTATGGCCAAGACGGTCTTCCGCTGGGCGCCCGACTACCTGGCGGCCGCGCCGTTCCTGGAGAAGGCTGCGGACGCGTTCCGCGCGGCGGGCGACTTTGATGCCGCCAAGCGCGTGTTCGCGCAGGTCGCGGACGTGCAGCTCAAGAACAAGTCGAGCTACCGCGCTGCGCAGGCGCAGGAGAATATCGCCAAGGTCGTTGTGCAGCAGATGCGCGAGTCCCGCGTCACGGGCGCCGACAAGCACAAGTACCTGCTCGAAGTGAAGGCTGCGTTTGAAGCCGCGAGCGGCCACTATGTCGACATGGGCGAGCTGGGCAAAGGCGCCGATGCGCTCATGAAAGCTGCGACCATGTGTGAGGAGAACGGCATGAAGGACATGAACGTGCTGAAGGAGCTCATGCTGAGCGCGTGCTCCATGATGGAGTCCCAGGACAAACCCCACTTCGCGATCGACACGTTCCGCAAGACGCTCAGCTTCCTCGTCAAGAATGCATTGTACGCGGATAGTCTGGCGCTCTTGACGAGACAGATCAAGCTGTTCAAGCAGATTGACCAGGCTGCAAACGTGCACAAGTGCTACCTGAGCGAGGTTGTCTTGATGCTGACGATGGGCGACGTCGCGGCTGCCGACAAGACGTACATGGCGCAGCTCCAGGAAGACGCGTTCTTGTCGTCCGACGAGTGCGCGCTGGCCGAGGACCTCGTGCGCGCCTACAAACTGGGCAACGAGGATCTGCTGCAGACGACGATCCGCAAGCAGGGCTTCAGCTTCTTGGACAACCAAGTTGCCCGATTAGTGCGAAAACTGACCATCTATGGTGGCGGCGCCGGAAGTGCACCCCGGGCAGCTCCAACGCAGCCAGTTGCTGCTCCAGTTCAGCGACAACCGCCACAGCCACGACCAACAGCACCAGCCAGCAATCCAGCACCGAGCAAAAATCCGTTTGCTCCAACTCCAGAGCCTGTTCGTGCTGCTCCAGCTGCACCTCCAGCTCCATCTCCAGCTCTGGTGGTTCCGCCTGCTCCAGCTGCAGCTCCGGTGGCTCCGCCTGCTCCAGCTGCAGCTCCGGTGGCGCCGCCAGTCATCTCGGTCGCCGTGCCCGCGGCTGCACTGGAACCAGCACCTGCAGCAAAACCAGCAGCATTTGAAGACGACGGCGGCATTGAAGATTACGATTTCAATGACACGACAGCGAGAGCAACCGTCGCGTTCCACACTGGCGAGGAAGAGAAATTGGCGTTCGACTTTGATTCACTCGAGTTCTCGATGCCATCCGAGTCGGACATGATGCACTCGTCGGCTACAACATACGATTCGGAGCCGCCAACCACTTCTTCCAATTCGATAACTCGCCCACCACCAGTGATGGACGACGACATGTTTGACTTGACATAAACATCTTGCTTGTCTTGCCCCTAGCGTGTGTAGCCGTGAAAATGCAGATACCGCGGCACAAATAAGCGACGCAGACATTCGACAGAGATGGTAGTTTCCTCACAACAAAACAGGCGACAGGGGTAATGTCCAAATTGCTTTTTATGTGCATGTCTTTGCTCTTCCATTTATGGCTCTTGCCTGTTGCTCAAGTCCGTGGTGGCTCAAGATAGTTCGCGCACGAGTCGGATCTCTTCTTGCAGGCTCTGGGATTGCCTCTTCTCCGACGGCGTTCGACGGCTGGTGCTGCTCTTGCTGTCCATTCCTCCAACATCGCTGATCCGAGAGCACTGTGCATGGAGCTGAGACTGGTTTTCTGATGAATTTGTAGAGAACGTGAGTGGCGTCGGTGTGGTGGATCGTCGTGCGCCTTGCTCCTTCTTCTCGACAGGCTTGACACCGCTGTGTCCGATATTCCCGATGCTGGCAATGATGTACGATCCCTTGCCATTATCTTTCTTCCATACGATGTCGTGCTCCTTGATGAGATCGGCAAAGACGATGCTCTTGGCCGCTGAAATCGCATTGGAGTCCACTTTTGCACCATCGAGGGACGTATAGTTTGGCGCATTTGGATCCACCCGTCGATTGTTGCGGATGCTGTGGACAGACGTATCGGCTTTAGCACTGACAATGTCGTCAGTGGCGTTAATCGCTCGGAAATTGCGGCGTTTCTCATTCACGATACCTGCGACCACCGATTTCGCTGGGTCACTGCAGCTCGCCCCCTGATAAAGCGCCCGACTCGTGTTAGTATAGTGCAAATCAATCAAGACGATGAAGAATTCTTGCTCCACGCACCTCAATGTCGGACGTTTGCAAGATGTAACTCGGTTTGTCTTTCTTGCGATGCTGTGGCGCTGGGTGGGAATGCTCATCGTCTTGGTGCGTCATGCCGTTCACGGTGTAAACCGGATTGAGGACATTTCTGGTCAACAAAACGCGAAGTAAGAATGCGTAAGTGACCTTTAGCACTAAGGTGGTTATGCAGCGCCAGCACTCTGTTCACTCACGTGATGCGACTCGACGGAAATCGACACGAAGGGTGCACTGCAGATGCGATGGACCATGTCGTCTGCGAGAGCGACTTGACAGAGTGCTTTTCCTGCATACCCATCGAAGCGAAGGGTGTCCACCCCAAGCTGCGTTCAATGCAACGAGCCGAGGTGATTTTGAAGCGCTCCTCTGGTTGTGCAAGAACTACCTTGAGCGAGTGAAATTCGAGGAAATGCGGTCAGGATACGACTTGGTCGACGCGGTGCTGACTGCAGGAGAGAATTGGCACTAGATAGTGCGTGAGGTTGAATATGCCAGTGCGATGCCCAAAACCAACATTCCTAATCTTGATAAAATGAAGCTCAGATACCCCCACAAGAGCAAAGCGTTCTCGTAAAGACTTTCTGTACGAAAAGATACATGCGAGATACCTGGATGCCTGATACTTTTAGTACAAATGGAAAGCTGTCTGCATCTGAGTGGAGTTTCACGTTTCCAACTTTTGCCAGCAAGCGCTTACTCAACAACCTACACCATTGTCTATCTAAGAGCAGACAGCTCCATCAATCGTACTACCTGACCAAGCGCTTCGAGTCTCAGTGCCATCGCCATCCTGTGTCAAGCAGCACATCAACAAACTCGTACTCGGACCGAACTCGCTCGAGGTCTACTTGGTCAAAGTAAATCTCGTACTGCCAGAGAAAGATTTCAAAGTCGCTTTGGTTCATCGCACCGAGCGCAGCTTTCTGTGAGCACTCTTCACTTCGATGCTCGTGCAGGAAAAGCACCATCTCAAATTCGCTACCGTAAACAGCGTTGTCCATCGGTTCTGATGAGCACCCTTCCAGTCGGTTCTCGTGCAGCCACTTAATGACGTCGATGTGACCACCAGACGCTGCTACATCCATTGCATCAGTAATGCATCCTTCGGTGTGATGTTCATGTAGCCACTTGACGACGTTCAAATGACCATTTGCAGCAGCTTTGTCCATCGCGGATGCTGTGCAACCTTCTTCACGATTCTCACGCAGCCACTTCACAAGATCAAGATTCCCACTTGCAGCAGCATTATTCATGATCGATGTTGAGCGCCAACTTGAGCGATTGTCATTCTCGTACAGCCACCTCACGGCGTCTAAGCGACTACTTGTCGCATCACCATCCATGGTTGACTGGGGAAATCTTGCGATCCTGTTCTCGTGAAACCACTTCTTTACTTTATGAGGTGAGGTATATTTAGGTTCATCGTCGTGACCTACAATATCCATTCTCCTAACTAATCTTCATTGCGAATTTCATCTAGGAGTGTAAATGTGTCTACAGCGCGGATTGCAATAGATCACTTCTGAATGCTAAATAATCTTTGACCGGGATGGCATGTTCTCTTGGTCCTATGTGAGGCTGCCTTGTGTTGTCCAATGACCTTGGGTCTTCCGAACTTCGCATAAGCCAATGCATGACGTCGTTGTCAAGATCCTGGGTGAGATTGTTGAAAGCAGCTCGATGAGTTGGGAAGTGGACCTGCGTTGAGGTTCTGGTGTCCATGGCTAGGTTGGCGGCTGAGTCCGCCATCTTGTTGAAGGCACGGTAGTGATGGTACCATCCTCGGATGTCGATGCAATCCGCGAGTCGTCGACTTGTCTGGTATAAACGTGCCAATCGGTGCTGTCGAGGGGACCGATGCATTCGCTGTTGGGAGATAATGAGCGCACTGTCTCCAACCACGTACAACGGTTCGAAGTGACTGCGTTGGGGTTCTCGGAGTCCATGTATGAGACCCCAGTACTCGGCAAAGTTGTTGGTCGTGTCCTTCCTGGTGTAGGCCATGCTGGCGGCCCAAACTAAACTGGCTGTGTGCGAATCCTTATGGACACGCACGATAATGGATCCAGTCCCTCCTGGTCCTGGATTGCCGCGTGATCCACCATCGAAAAACAACATGTAAACGCCGCGAGTATCACTTGGAGTCAAGGGGATGGCGTCGGTTTGGCTGAGAAAGCAGTCGACATATGCCTTGAGAACTGCTGCAACCGTGTGACCGTCCGAGTCTCCAGCTTGCGCTTCAGCGAGTCGTGTGAGGTTTCGCATTCCTGCCTCTAATCTGGTCATCATGATCGCCATCTCAGCAGTCGATTCGATTGGATCCGAATCCATGCGTCGCAGATGCGCACACCAAATGGCTTGTATGAGCGACGCGCTCATATATCGCCACAGCATGTGTGCGACGGGATAGAGATGATCTTGGAGATGTTCATTGGAGAACTTGTGTCCGATAATGTGTCTCTTGATCGTGGTCCATGCATGCCTTGGAGTATCTGGTAGATCCAGACTGAAGATCCAGATTGCGGGGTCGTGACCAGGAGTGATTCCGATCTTCGCCCATAGCGCATAAAAGTAGTTCCACACGAGTTTGGCTTTCGGACACTCCCAGAATAGATGTTGAACAGAAGATTGGACAACTTGGGAGCATTCGGGATTCGAGCAGGATAGATCAGCTTTCTCATAGTTCCACATGGAGAGTCGGTTGGCTTTCAGCCGGAGAAGAGTCTGAGCCGTATAAACTGTAATCCCTGGGATGTTGTGTAATTCGCTCCATTGGATTAATTGCAGTCCTGGCCACAGAGATCCTGCTGTTTGGACAGCTTTGTTGACTGCTGCATCTCGAGTATCTTTGCCAATTTGTGTCCTCGTTGCTGCAACTTGTTGCCGATAGAAAGATCTGGTCGTATTGTATCGTCCGTTGCCACCCCATAGTTGCACGATTCTTGTGAAACGTGGATGTGCATGGAACGACACCTTCTGCCCGTTCAAGTCTCTTGTTGCCATGACGTCACAGTCCATTGCGGAGTGAACTGTATGCGTAGCTTTGACTAGGGTCGTGTCGACGTGGGTCAGAGTTGCTTCACTGGTGTGCAGATGCCATTCGTGGTTATAATGACGTTGCCCGTTGTACAGCCGAAGCACATTTGTTTGCTGTGGTCGATACAGAAGCTGTGGGAAGTTGGATACCAACGTAGCACATAACCGCTCGAGCGCTCGAATAGACGGCCGGGAGAATCCGGAGATTCCACATGTTGGGATGAAGTTGAGCACTCCTGGTCTTATCCACTCCCATCGAAGTATGTCACCCAGTTGTGCTGTTCCAACTGACAATGATGTGTGAGCAAGCTTGTATGGGGAGTCGTTGGGATCAAGAAGCCACCCATCTGCAGTCGAGGTCATGTATGGCAGCCATTCTGCACAGAATGTCCCGCGTAGCTTTCGCCCTTCAGCGATGATACCTGGAAGCCTGTCAGACATTTTAGAGCTGAGGTCGATCTGGAACACATCGCCGTCCCATTGAGTCTGCACAATTGTCGACTTGAAGTGCTCGTAACACCAACGTACATTGTCACGTTCTCTGGGCTCATAGGGTCGAGAATGGAGCGACGCACATAATGCTGCGCCAGTTGTCCACATGTTATCACGAAGCTGGGGTGGCCGCCTTGGAATTGCATCGAGCGGCGTGATGTACGTCGAAGAAGCCCTTGTGTTGTGCAGCAAGATTTCCCCGATGACCTGACCGATGTGAGAGGTAGTGATTGCCCATTTGGAGACTGCTGTGGCGCTCATCGTCATCAGTTCAGTTCTGATGTTGGGTACTGACAAGCCTCCATTCATTTTTTTGAGTTCAGCTTGTTCTTCCTTCATCCACGGTTTCGCAGGCTTACCATTCCTTGAGCCCCAGACAAATTGTTTCACTAGGTCGTGTAGCTGATTGACAATAGCCGTAGAGGGCCAGGAGTGCCTGGCCACGTAAAGCACTTTGGGTATGATGACGGCACTGGCAATTGCTGCGCGTTGGGCGACAGAGTGAGTTTTGAGACGCGCAAGTCGAAGTCTGACACGTAAGGCTTGGATGCACTTGGACCAGCTACTTGCATTCGAAGGCGTTTGTCCGACTTGGATGCCGAGGTAGCGGCAATGTTCCTCACGTTGTAGCACATGAATGTCACTGACTGACTCTTCGGTGGAGCTGTATTCCTTGTTCAGCGGTAATACTGCAGATTTGTGCCGATTGACTCGAAGCCCAGAAGCTGCTCCATATTTGTCCAGGATTGCAAAAACGGCATCAATATCCTTGGGATCGCTAAGGTAAATGGTCGTGTCGTCTGCGTATCCTCCAATTCTGGCTTCAGTTGCGCATCCTGCTGCCTGGAGTTCAACGCCGTGTATTTCGTCACTCGCTTCGATTTTCCGATAAAGAACCTCTAACGCCAAGATGAAGAGAAGAGGGACCAGCGGACATCCTTGACGAATTCCGGATGTTACGTTGTACTTTCTCGACAGGAAACCGTTGACAATGAACTTGTAAGTGGTTTGAGAGTGTAACACCTTCACTAAGTGTACGAACTTCAATGGGAATCCAAGATGCTGGAGCGCTTGTGCCAGAAAGCTGCGATCGAGTGAATCATAGGCTTTAGCAAAATCAAGGAGCAACGCGATCGCTCTGGACATGGCGGGGTCGCTCGTGGCCCGCTGTTGTGCAGCCAATAGCACATCGATCGTAGTCGGGATTGCTCGCCCTGGAACGAAACCAGCTTGCATGTGATGGATAAGCCAAGGGAGCACAGTTCGTAATCTGGTTACAAATATCCGTGTGAATATTTTGTAATCAGAGTTGAGGAGTGCGATTGGCCTGTAGTCCAGCGGCGACGCAGCAGAGACGGACTTTTTTATGCAGTGAATAAGTGCTTCACTGAACGAACTTGGCAGAACGCATTCGGGTATCCACAAGTTGAAAAGTCGCTCGAATAGACCGGTAATCTCGTCGCAGTGGTCTCTGTACCAGTCGTTGCCGAGTTCGTCAGGACCGTGAGCTTTGCCTCTCTTGCATTTCTTCACAGCCTGTTTAATTTCACTCGAATTGAACGTGAAAACCACTTCACCACATTAAGGTGGCCACTCACCGCTGCTTTGTCCATGCTAAATCTGTTGTAATAGCATTTAGCTGTCCAGCTCATTCGTCCGTCACATGCTGGAATGTTGAGAACACGCGCACTGTTTGACATAGTCTCTTGTTAATTTCCATCGAGCCATTGAACAATTACCCAGCTTGCCTTGACGTGCAGCAACTTCTGCTGCAATATATGTCCCGTCCACGCTTTCTAGGAGAGACGATTCATGAAGCCACTTGATCATGTCAAAGTCACCACACCACTTGCGGTGGTCAATGCTGTGAAAACGGTTCAGAGTGTATTCGTGCTGGAGCAGAAACTGTGTAATCTCGAGGTGGCAGCCGGAAACCGTGCATCCGAGAGCGTCTGGAGACCGATCGGCAAGAGTTTCATGGAGCCGCTTGACGAGTTCGGAGCGACCGTTATGAGCCGCTTGGTTCATCGCAGCACTGGTGCTTTTTCGATATCCGATGTCATCGCGGTGTTCAGCCAGCCATTGGAGAATACGAAGATTGCCCAATTTCCCTGCTTCACTGCATTCCCTCACTCTGCCTTGAAGTGGCAAATTGAAGAAAGAAAAGTGGCTCGTGTAATTTCTCCATTGAACTGACTTCAACTTCGTTAAGTTTGCATTCGTCTGAGAGATTGCATTGCATTTTCGTTTCTGGCTCAGACTACTTTGTGACTACCATCCATTTCCTTATTAGACACACTTCTCTGGGGCTTCTCGTCGACCGTCATAAGAAATTCCTTATCTTCACGGAAACGATTCAGTACATGACGTCGACGACGGAAGCGAAGACGGCCAAGGCAGTCGCCGAGTGCACGAAAAATCTCGAGACCTTCCAGCAGCGCATGATCGCATACATCAAGAAAGTGGACGAAGACGTACAAGGTAACTAACTCTGCGGGAGACATTGTCTTAAACTGTTGATCTGGTCGCTCATTTGAACTCGCCTGTGGGTTCTGAAAAGAGCCAATGAAGGTTCTCAGTCTCCAACTTTGAGATCTGGAAGTCCAGGATAAACGACAGGGAGTGCTGATCCATCAGGTGTTTGCAGTCTTTTCTGGAACAATGCAGCCATCTCCAGTGGCAAAATATCAAATGTTTATGGCCAGCAGCACCTTCCTGCGTTTTTTCTGTGTGAATTTAGTCCCTGAATGACCTCGTTGCCTTACGACACGCATTGGATGACGTCGGAAGCCTGAAGACGCAGGTGCAGCACCAATATGAGCACGTAATGGAAAACCAGGACGAGGTACGAAAGAGCAATAGCTCTGCTTGTTTCGGTCTGGCACAGGTCATCAATGACTTCCATGTTTTCAATAGGAATCGAGGCGCGTGCTCGCTTTGGAGAGCAAGATCAGCAAAGTGCTTGGCATCCTCGAAACCAGCATCGACAAAGCCAAAGTCGATCGCTTGCTCGAGCGAATGGAGAAAAACGTGAAACTTCGCCTCGAAGCGATGCAAGAGGTATACTTTCACACGCGTGGTGTGTTCAACCGATAAGGATTTCATCTGAATCATGACGCATTTATTTAAAACTTGTTCTGTAGCTCGTGGCGCTTTGTGTCCATAGCATCGGAAGTTTCTCCGCGTTCAGCTGACTAGCGGATTTCCATGTAGAAGCACGTTTTTGTCAAGCTTTGTGCTCGTTTTGATTTCCGCACTCGTCGTTGGACTTGCCAAAAGTGAAAATCGATTCGTAGGAAAGCACCAGAGAATCTGTCAGCGAGCGTTTTGGCGTTTAAAATTTGCCAATCGGTCAGCCAGAGAATTCGTGTGCTTCCTTCTTTCTTTAGCCAGCCACGTCACGACTCGGAGACTGCACACTGACACGGTTAATCGCCATTGACTATACTCCGCTGCTTTAGGATCAACTGTAGGATTCATTCCGACTTAGATTCAATGCGGTTGATTATTTAATACTTCAACTGTCTGTCCGCTTTCTCTGCTGTACCCAAAATGCGGCAGCACGTAGCTCGCTCAGGTCTAACATCGCCAAACGAAACAAAGCATGATCCCGTCAATGACTCCACACCTTGACCATTTCGACCAAACTGCAGTGTAGCCAGATATGTTGCACTGCAACAGAGTCCCACGAAAAAGGAAACCCAGATGAAGGTGATTTTGAAAGCATACCTCCCTAAGAGGTCTCGTTCTCAGCGCAAGTGTTTTTGAAATCCATCAGCTCTTCTTCTCGCGATTGTAAAATTTGGCGCAACTGGCGGTTCTCCAGCTCCAGCTCATGGATCTTGCTCATGCGCGTTTCCTGCTCTGCTTCGGCGATCTCGAGGCCACGAACAAATTCCTTCAGAAGATCTTTCTGAGGTTGAATCTCCTCGCTTGAGCGCACACTCCACCGTCCACTACGCTGGTCGATTTTGTTGAGTTCGTCCAGGTACTTTGACTTTAAGATGGTCGTGAGGGAAGCGCGTTGCTGGACAGTAGTACTGCTATTTGGAGGTGTCGATGCTCGCACCACTGCTCCGTCTTCATCCTCTGGTTCTTCTTCGATAATGTCTTTTGGTTCAAAGTCACCCCCATCAGTGGTCGGCAACGACGACGACGACGATAGAGGCAGCGTCTTCGTACTCGCACGGCTACCTCCGCTTCCGATCAGTGTGCGATTGGAATTGACCGCACTCGTACCATCGTCCTCGTCCTCATTCTCGTGTTCATTATTGCCACTTTGTGGACCCGGTTGAACAGGTTGAGTCTCGGTCTTGACCTCAGGCGGTTGAGGTCGGTCACGAAGCTGACTCGTGCTTGCTGGAGCCGCAGGAGTCACCGCTACCGTCTGCTGTTGCTGCGGCTGGGCTCCTGAATTCAGGATGACACGATTGATGTTGTTGATCGCAAATTTGAGCTCCATCTGACGCTCCTCAATCGTCGACAGGTTCACGTTTGCTTGAGAAGTACTTCTCGAACCAAAACTCGTCGTGTTTTTTCGTTTCTGTAATGTCTCTAGTTGCTCCTCTAGCTCGCGAATCCGCGCACGATACTTCCGCAGCAAGACTGACTCACCAGTCGTCTCGTTCACAGAGGCTCGATTGCGAAGCCGCCGTGCACGACTCGCAAACTTCAGCGTATTGTGGGTCTCTGCCAGGCATTCCACCGACGGTGCTACGGTACAAATGACTGCAATCTGCGCTTGGCCACCGAGCGATGACTGCAGGATACGCGTGAGTTTCGAATTTCGGTACGGCAAGTGGCTATTCTGCGATCTGGA
Organism: Globisporangium splendens; assembly: GCA_006386115.1. NCBI lineage: Eukaryota > Oomycota > Peronosporomycetes > Pythiales > Pythiaceae > Globisporangium > Globisporangium splendens. Next base: position 164,295 of record VFIW01000062.1, on the reverse strand, counting down.
GGACGAATGCTTGCTGTTGCTGCTATAGTGTCGCTCGCGACTCAATTTCCAAATGATGTGGCCAAGCGTCAGCAAGCTTCGGTTGATATATTTCCCTTCCTCGAGATGCTGACCTGTAGTGTTGGCGAGTCGTACGCTCTCCGAGCCTGCGAGATCGATCAGGTTCAGCGTCGCGGATCGTGCAGGCGCATTCAAATTGCGGTCTCGACTGCGCTTGTGTTGGCTTTCAATCACCTACAGTCACAAACATAAACAAAGCGTTCAATGCACGACCCCCAACGATTCCAGCAAGTTTCAAAAGTGCTCACCATGCGAAAAATCACGTGCGAGCGAGAGGACTGGTCGTTCGACTCCGTGGTCGCCATGTGGCGGTGCTGATTCCCGACCTCGACCAGCGAGAGCACGTGCTCCATGGTCACGACGATCTCTTCTCGAAGCCCCTTGATGACAACATCCTTGACGGGACCACTGCTGCTCGAGTCGCGCGAGTTGTTGCTATTACTATTGCTGTTGGAGTTGGAGCTGCTCGTACTGTTGCGGCCGACCTCGTAAATCTTGACTTCGGCCTTGGCACCAGCAGCCAGGAGGTCGTAGATCCGCTCGTTGTAGATCTCCAGGTACGAGAACCGCAGCAGGAACTCCATCTCGTGGTGGCTTGCTACGTGGTTGAAAATGTCCTGGACGCTCAACTGGACGATACCTGGATCCGTCTTCGTGCCCTAAAGGTCACCAGAAAGCAAAGCACAATTTTAGCTCAAGTTAGCCTTGATGAGGATGGAGTCCAACAGCCAGTCACCTAGATCACCACTCACGCACCTGCATCGTGTACGTCTTGCCCGTGCCTGTCTGCCCATAGAGAAACACGGACGAGTGGTAGCCGTCCATCGCCCCCGTGATCGCATCCTACGATATCATCAAGGCAGAGTTAGTCCCTGTAGTTAGTAGCCATGGAGCCACAGACTCTGCCTCTCCTGTGTGTAGACGAATCTGTAGCCAATGTATCCATAGGTTGAAATATACAAAAAGAGAGAGAGAGGCTCCCTCCTTCTTTCCTCATGTCAATTCTCCAACGAACCTTCACGGTCTCTTCGTACACTTCGTGCGTGGTGCTCGTGGGCTGGTAGAGGTAGTCGAACGAGTAGGACGACGGCAGCGTGGCCGAGTCCGGGTGCGTGGACCCGACGGACGAGCTCGTCGTCGAGCCTCCAGGCTTCTTGTCGCCTGTGAGCCGTCGGATCGGGATCTGCGCCGGAAAAATCTGCTGATAAATAGTGTTTTCGTGCCTACAGCGTCATCTCATAACAGCAATATCAGCAACGCCATTTTGGTTGTACGCCTTCTATGAAACACACAATTATCCCCTGTCTAGCTCTACGAATCGCCCTAGTAAACGCACCATGTCCAGGCGGCCTTTCCGCCGGCCTTGACGGCTTCGTTCTTGGTGAACGGTCGCAGCCGCACGCACACTTTGATGCGCTTCTCGCGCACGGGCGTCGCGGGACGCACCGCGTGGCTCGCGGTGGAGCTTGTGGTGCTGCTGTCGCGCGCGTTGCCGTTCGCAGGCGGCATGTCTGGCCGGACGGTGCTCTCTCTCTCTCTCTCTCTCTCACGCTAAGCTCTCAAGGAGGAGGCAGGAAGTGGAGTGAGTGCGTCAACGCGTTGGACCGAACACGAGGCCGCTTTGTCTTGGCCTGTGTATGGCCGCGTGTGCGTCGCGCAAAGCGAGAGAGAGAGAGAGAGAGAGAGAGAGCAGAACAGAGCCCGGCCGCCCCCATCATCATCCCGTCTGCCCGCCCGTCGTCAGCTCACAGAGAACAAGGGAACAAAACACACACACACAAATGGGTGACAAGGTTCGTGCATGTGGACCACATAATTTCGTTAGCTACGCAGTTGTTTAAATACGCGCATTGTTTTATTGTGCAATGCGAGTTGTGATGACATAAGGCGTGGTGATAGGTCCTTAAATGCAGGAATGGGTTGATGCAGACTTTAGACGGAAAACAAGGTGCGGTTGGATACTGTGCACGGTTACCCACATCCCACGTTTCTGACAGCCTACCGCGAATGCCAAAAGTGGATGAACGGCTGTGCGCACAGCCCAAGCAAGGTCGCGATTTGCGGATGCGATGAACTTTTATGACAAAGATCGAGAGAACGCGATAACCTGCGAGAGTGAGTGCTTGTACACTTTCTCTTCGATTCGTTCTTCTCTTCCCCTGATTTAAGCGGTGGGAGGAGTGAGGAGTATAGTCTGGGCCACTCAAGATACTTTTTTTGAAGGTGTGGGGAAGAGTCTTCCCAAGACTGCAGGCTAAAACCAGGGCGAAGAATCACAGACTGCATGACACATTTTTCAGGGTTTTTTTTTCACACACAGAGAGATCAAATTGAGGAATAAAACCTACATCTCTCTTTCTCTCTCTCTCTCTGAAAATTTTGGCGCCAGGCACATCGTGGTCGTGAAGTTGAAGTTGCCTGAACCAGAGCAACCACAACAGCAACGGAAAGAATAGATAGCCTTGCGCACAACCAGCTCGCTATTCCTCGACCCGCATTATGATTATCGAGTTGACGAAATGTCGCGAAGTTCTTTAGGCTGCGACGCCCAAAACTGACGTCTGGCACAACGCCACAACGACAGACAAAACCCAGCCATCGGCAGCGTATTATCCAAATGCGGCGATTGAATGAGGCGATGGTGCCTTTCGCGACGGGTTTTAGGCACTTGTTGATACTGTACACCTTGTTTCGCAAATGGAAGAAACCAACTCGAAAGTATTTTTCAGATTCCAAAACACGATGCAGCAGTCCAATTGCGTCCTTTCACTCTCGAAACAGTGCCAGATTTAGTGAGTGGATCGACTTGGAGCCCGTGACTTGGATGATGGAAACACCACTTGAATGTAGCTGCAATGGCCCGTTACGCCAAAAGAATGTATCTTCTTCGTCTCTGCAAGATCCAACAACTTCTGGTATAGGCTCCATGAAGCATCGAGTGTTTTAGTTTCCTTCTTTCTATGGTTCTGGGCATGTAATTGTGAGCGTTTGAGCGTCCAGGGAGTAGAGAGATGCTTCTATTTTTGTCTGTCAAAGCAGCTGTTGGCGTCAAATTAGAAAGATATTCAGAAGATAGAGAGGGCATGTTAAAGGCTGCTGTCCGTTGCAGTTTGGATCGATCGTAGACAAGGCACATGCGGTGGTAACGAACGCTGTTATTAACAGTGCGCCAACAGTGCCAGTACTCGATGCTGGTCAAGGAGCTCTGCGTCGGGTTTTCAAAAGCGGCTGTCTGACCTAAAACGCGACCAACGAGCGCCATATTTTTGTACAAAGAAGTGAATATTCTGCGATTTTGCGAAGCTTCTGCGCGTTTTCACCAATTCAACGCAAGTTCCTACGAAGAACCTACAAACAGTTCCCTCGTGTTCCACGAACATTCACTGACAGCCAACTTTGCATGTTCTAGTTCCTATCGTCTCTCAGTCGCATGATGCCATTTTCTCAAACGAGTGCGCTTTCCAGATGCTCTTTGCCAAAACGTTGTTTTCAATATTTTCGTGTTCACTCACAAAAACGAACATCTTCAGTGAAATTGCTATTTGGATGGTGCAAGCAAAATGTCATTTTGCGTTTTCATGTTGAACGAGAATGACGATTTGAGGTCGAGAATGACCATTTTCACCTGTGCGCGAACATGACCTCAATGACCCTAAGTTCGTTTTATGCCTATATTCGGACTTTCCCGTTTTCCCCGTATTTATGCTAAACGACAGTAAATAGAAGCCACCCACACGATGGAGTTTTTTTTTGGCTGCAGCTCACCCATTATCACCCGCCATTTTGCATCACGAAACGCAATCCAAGGAGTATGGCGCTGCGCTCGTTCCTTGGCGCTGGCATGCGCTCTGCGCGCCGCCACGGGCCATCATTTCCCAGCAGCACGCTCACTTTCCAACGCCAGGCGCTGTTCTCCACGAGCCACAGTATGAAGATCATCGAGACCGTCGCGGACTTCCACGCCGCGCGCAAGCAGTTGCCGTCCACTGCGACTGTCGGGCTGGTGCCCACCATGGGGGTACCTTAACGATAAGCTATCTGCGGTATTTGTGTGCTGCTAATGCACAATTGCTAACTATATGTATTCGTGTTGCAGGGTCTACATGCTGGTCATTTGTCATTGGTGCGTGAAGCGCGCAAGAAGTGCGACATTGTCGTGGCGAGTATCTTTGTCAACCCGACGCAGTTTGGTCCGAACGAGGACTACTCCAAGTACCCGCGCACGTTCGAGAGCGACGTCGCGCTGCTCAAGCAGGAAGGCGTCGATCTTGTGTTCTTCCCCTCGGCCGACGACATGTACTCGAAGAACCACCGCTGCTACGTGACACCCGAGGGCTTTGACGCTCTCCCAGAAGGCATTTGCCGCCCAGGTCACTTCCGAGGCGTCGCGACCGTGGTGGCCAAGCTTTTCAACATCGTGCGTCCCACGCACGCGTTCTTCGGGCAGAAAGACGCCGCGCAGTGTGTGCTCATCAAGCGCCTCGTGGAAGACCTGAGCATGGATATCCAGATCCAGGTCGTCGATGTGTGCCGTGAACAGGACGGACTCGCGATGTCCACGCGCAACCAGTACCTCGAGCCTGAAGAGCGCAAGGTCGCGAGCGTCGTGTACCGCGGCCTCGCGCGCGCTCAGGATGTGTTCCTCTCGCAAAAGCAAGGCGAGGCTGCTGCCATTGATGCGGAGTTGCTGCGTGCCGCCATTCGACAGGAATACGAGAGCGAGCCGTTCGTGAACGAGATTCAGTACATCTCGGTCGGCTCGAAGGAGACGATGGAGGAGCTCGAGTCCGTGGACTTGAAAGACGGCGCGATTCTCTCGGTGGCAGTGAAACTAGGCAAGTGTCGTCTCATCGACACGCTAACCCTTTAAGAAAAATAGGAATTAGAAAAGGACCCGACTTGCGTGGGGGACAACAGCTCGCGTTTGCTCACTCTGAGAATGAGAGCAAGATGGTGATGCATCGAAATCCCAGAAATCGTAAACACAGACGTTGAAACGCGCGAACTAAGCACGAAAATAAAAAGTCAAATATACGTTGGGGATACCTCACGAGGCATGATATCGCAGGAAATGGTCGGAAAGCGTTGTCAGGTGTTGGACGCCTCTGAGCAAGTTTGTACTCGGCGTTGGTCTTCCAGGGTATCGGGACAATTCTTTGCTCAAAGGTCTGCAAAGGTTGAGTGCTTCAGAATCTCTCTGATACATGATTGTTAAAATAATGGTACTTCGAAGCAGTGATGCAAGAAGCAACAGTGCCTTTAAAAAAGCAAAATGAAGGCAAAAAAACGCTGGGAGATTCGTCAGCTTTTGACGCGCTTTACTCCCCCGCCTGGTTCACCAGCTCCTGGATGAGGCCGCTTTGGCTGTTGGGCTAGCACGGACTCATCCACTGCATCCCAATCAATATCGTCCAGGCCATCGTCGACCAAGTCGTGGACAACTTGCTTCTGATAAAGACAACAAAAATGCTGGGTCAGTCCGGAGAGCCAGTACACGCAGGATTGTTCATGCAATCATGCAGCGAAGAGAACCTGATTTACAGCTTTATGACTGAAAAACGGGGAAATATGCGATGTGTCTGGGATGCTTTGAGATTCATCGACAGCCTCAATTGAATCATTTGCACTGCTCATTGCCGCTGGTGACGGAGTCAGTTTGTGCTATTTGATATATACAGAGATGTCAGAACACGATTTACAAGCAAGCAGGAGAGACATGCGGCATCAAGTTCGCACCTTGTTCAAATACGACTTGACGATCTCGATAATCGCTTCACCATACTTTTTCACGCGAATCCGACCCACTCCGTCGATTCCTGACAGTTCTGCGTTGGTGACTGGAACGGCATTCGCGATCGCTGCAATGCCTGATGTGGGGAGGATGTGATATGGCATCACATTAAAGTTGTCGCAAACACTCGCTCGCCAGTCCTTGAGCAATTGGGCCAACGCTTCCACGTGGCTCTCGGGAATCCTGGATAGGCACAAACGTAGTTGGTGAGCAAGTCATCTACAGTGCTTCAGTGGGAGCCCGAATGAACAAACGAAATACATCATACCGTCCAGAAGACTTCGAAACCAGAATAAGCGGATACTGCGTTGTTGTCGTTTGAACAACCTCAACCACATCATCAAAATCGTCGCTCAAGTCTTCCACATCTTCCTTAGCAGTGGCCGGCGCCTTCTTCTTCTGAGGTGCCTTCGTTTTCTTAACTTGAGTTTTCTGTGCTTTCTTCTTTTCCTTTGTGGTCTCGGGGGATGAAGTCTCATCAGATACCGGTCTCGCCTTGTACCGAGTTTTGGTCACAAGACAAACTCTTTCTCCACCGCGAAGAAGTCGACTTGCTTGCTCACCTAACGCTAAAAACGTGGTGGTAAAACCCATTTTGTTTTGTTTATCCTAAAACACACACATACACACACACACACCAAACGCACATGAATGTTAGTATGGCAAATAGAACGATATGCCCAGCATAATAAGCGCAAATACCATCTCTCGCAGATACTGTCGAAGCACCATGTGGTACAGAATGCGTTCGATTTCGCTCCGGTTGTATTTTCCCTTTGCGGCACCAAACCCCGGAAGTTGAGAGAACTGATCCTTCTTCCAGTCTTTTGCCTTTGCAACTTGTCCGAGGAATGCTTGGGAGATCTGAACAAGTGTGGTTTGTTCGTTTTCTGCTTGAAGAGCTTTCACTACATAAAACAGTTGCATAAACAATTTTGTAAACGCACACACATACAGCATCAATATTTAGTAGTCTTACCCATGTGCGTCAGCGTGATGCAGTCTTCTGTGACGTCCGTTTTGTCAAAGACTAAGCCGAGCGCTCGGCTTTTGCAGTTGTCACACGTCTCTCTGCATTCCTCACTGGAGAAATGCTCTCCAAAGTACTCAAGTAAGGATGTTCGCCGGCATTCGACCTGATTTTCGCAAAACTCTGTCATGCGCCGCAAATGTTGAAGGTGCACATTGCGATGCTGCATGTTTTCTCGATCCTTTGTGATGAGCTTTCGTCGTCGAGACTGTTACGGCATCATTTGTTCAGTGTAGTTGCGTTAATGAATGCAGCACGATGGTTCCTGATTTATGTATAAGAAAACGTACCAAATCTGGAAACGAATAATAGAGAATGCAGTTTGCAACCTCTCCGTCTCGACCAGCGCGTCCAGCTTCCTGTAAACAGTTGAGTAAAATGTTTCATTGTAAATGATAAATGATACCGAGAGCAAGTAACAAATTGCATCCGATAGAATATTTACTTACCTGGTAGTAATGTGTGACTGATTGCGGGATGGTGTGGTGAATCACGTAGCGTACATCGGGTTTATTGATTCCCATTCCGAAAGCAACGGTGGCGACGATAAGCTTGATCTTTCCTTTACTCCACTCGTGGTGTCGAAACGCTCGATCCTCAGACTCTAGTCCTGCATGGTAGAACGAGATTTGCTGTGCTTTTCGAGTCCCTTCGAAGCCGAGCGCCTTGATCAGCTTTTCGGCTGTTTGCTCACAATCCTTCTTAGACAGACTGTTCCACATACCAAAAAGAGTAAGCTGACCCACCAGTTCGTAAACCTGGCCAATCACTTCGGAACGTACCAATATATGATTCCTGAGTCGTCAATATGCTTGCGCACATAACCGACGATTTCGTCCATGAACTTGGCTGTTTTCTTTCGCACATCATATGTCAAATTTGGCCTGCAAGCAAGAAGCACGCGCATGTCATCATCCTCCTTCTTGCCATAAAGCATTCGCTTTACCCAAATCCACTCACCGATTAAAGCTTGATCTCGTAATGAAGGGATTAGAAAGCTTCAAATTCTTAACGATGTCGCTTTCTGTTTGATTGTTGGCAGTTGCAGTCAGCGCCATGATGGGTACCTTGGATTCAAAGCATATCACAACATGTTAGAGCGAGTGGTCAACCATATCTTCTAAGCTGGAGATGGACGTACCGAAGGGAACTTTGAGCGCAGCTGACCAAGATTCATATAATCCTTCCGAAAATCATGGCCCCACTGACTGATACAATGGGCTTCATCGATCACGAATCGCGCAAGCATCCCGCGCTTTTGCAACGACTCAAACATGTTGTTCAGCATTGTGCTCGACGCAATCTTTTCGGGTGTCACGTACAACAGCTTGATGCGAATATGGCTGGAAAAAAGCTCGTTGATGATCGGTTTCTGCTCTGTATCATAGTCTTGCTCTCCGTTTAAATGCGCAACCCCAACATCCAAGGCTTGAAGTTGCTGCACTTGATCTTGAATAAGCGAAACCAGCGGAGATATAACAATGGTGACACCGTCATCGACGCATGCTGGAAGTTGGTAGCACAGACTTTTGCCGCCACCAGTGGGCATCAGCACGAACACATCGCGACCGGAAAAACTTTCCATGATTACCCTTTCTTGGTTCGTACGAAATGCGTTGTGACCAAATACATCACGCAACACTTTCTTCGCACGCAGCACTTTCGAAGTGACACTTGGATCACTAGAGACGCAAGGTGGTTCAGGTGCAGCATACTGTCTCGATTTAGATGTTTCTGAAGCGGATTCTGCGCCATCCGCCCACGAGTGGAACCCACAGTTTGCGCATCGGTTGTAGACTCGTCGCGCGTTCGCTCCATGCTGAACCTGGGCTTTAGTCGTAACAACTCCACAAGAGCACTTGGGATTTCGAGATTCGTCCCCATAGGAAGGCGACGCCATCGGTGACGGTGTAATCACCCGAGATTCAGCTTGTGTATACGAGGGTCTTGGCTGGTCAAGCGGAGTTGACGATGTTGACTTCAGCTCTCGATACTGTCGACTGAGCGACTCGAGCTGGGTTTCAAGCTGCCTTCGCCTGCTCTGTAGATGAAATGGAACATCCCCTTCCAATGACGCATCGTCGCATTCTTCTCGAACTGCCCGGAGAGTCTCTCGTGTTCCTTTAATCGACGAGCGAAGTTTTTCAGCCTTATCTCGAGACAAGTGATCAGCTCCTGCCGCATTCGAAGTGTAGACGACAGAATTGGAGACAATCTGATCTGCACATCTTGGTGGGCAGCTGCTTGAGCTCGGTTGCTTCTGCAACCTGTGTTTCGCAACTAAAGCGTCCACGTCAATATCATCGAGCGCATCAGCTTCACTCATGTCGATATATGTAGTTGAGGCAGAGGTCCTCCTGGAAGATCCTTGGTCAGATTGATTGTTTCCTGTGTACAGGTGGCTTCTTGGAACCTTTGTTGCACAAAGTTGTAAGTCTCTTCATCAGCAGGATATAGTAAATACGCTCATACGATGCTTTAGCCCAATAAGGCTAAGGATCAGCCACTTTACCTGTGAATTGTGCTGGCTACGCGGTACATTTGATGAGCGAGGCGCTGCAGCTCCACTACTATATGTGAGGTCGATAACACCCTGTTGAGCGTTCTGCTCGCTGTAACTCCGCACTGCTGATGAGGTTGTCGAGTTTGAAGCTCCAGCTGCACAGTCCCTGTCATGGCTGTCATCATTTAAGGCGCGTGGCTCTGGTTGCAGTGGCACGCAATTCTGCAACGTTGGCACTCGAACTGGGAGCTTTGGCGTCGGCACTACTTTCAACGTCGTTGAGCTCTTTGCGCTCAGCTGCTTAAACACCTTCAGGGCCTCCGCTCCACGTCGCATTGTCTCACCAGTATCTCCTTTCGCTTGACCATCATTCATTCTATCAGTAAGCGCGCAAGCATAACACATGCACGTCATTCATTCGAGCAAAAGAGCAAAAGCGTCCTCATGCAGCCACTCGAACATCCACGTGCACAGCACACAAAAGAGGCATGCACATCTACGCACCCTGCTTTTCGCGTCGATCGGCTCTGCAAGTACGCGTTAATCACATGCGAGTTCAGGCACTGCTGCAGCGTGTTCTTGGGTGTCTACATTATCATCATCATTCCGTTCCACAAGAGCTATTGAGCCAAAGCATAACACACCAACCTACAACCACCCCTACACACAGGAGTCAATTGGCATATGCATAGAGCAGAAGATGCGCCTCACCTTCTCGACCCACGCGAGCTGCTCCGCCAGGTTCGTCTGCACGCCCGCGGGCTTCGCCGTGGCGCCGCCGCCTTCGCTTCCTTGTGTGTGCATTTTCGCCTTTCAGTGTTAGCGATGAGCGAACGAGTGCGGAATCGACCCATACAAAAGTCAAGACAAACTACCAAGAATGATGGTCTCTAGTTGACGAGCCAACACCAACATGTCGAAAACAGAACACCACGACGTTTCCGACACAGTCAACGCACTTTCGACATTTTGGACGCTGGACATAAATGTACCCAACTCGCACAAGAGAAAAAAGTCAAGACGAAGCGAGAATGAGAGGCACCAATGCACACGCGGACGAAGCCGCGTCTGTGTCGCCGCCATCGCCCCAGGAGGAGAAGCTGTCGTTGCTGCATCCACTCACGTCCGCGGCTGCCGTGTGCCGGTACGGCGCGCCGTCCCAGCTCGGAGCGCTGCCCCACATCGTCCAGCGAAATCAGCGAGCTTATCGACAATGCGTGTCCACCGTATTGGACAATCACACGAGCGTGCGAAAAGAATCGACTTGTGCTGTTAAAGCGATTGGCAGCGCATGAGTCGTCTGGTGCTGTGGACAAGTATTACAAGGCATTCCAGTTCAACAACGGCCTCGTGTCTGCGGTTCAACACGGTAACTTGGAGATGGTTCAATGGCTGTGTCAAGTGTACTGTCCGACGATGGGGTTCGCCACGAAAGCGATGATTGAGGCTGTGAAGATGGGCAACCTGCGTATCGCGGAATGGCTGGCGGGACATCGTGAGGACATTACCTGGAGCTCTTCAATGGTGGATGAGGCGGCGTCCCGCGGCCACCTGGAGATACTCAAGTGGCTTCACTCGCATCCAAGAAGCCGCGGATGCATTGCTGATCAGTCTTGGGGCTCTTTGTGCAACGCAGTATACGCTGGCCATCTGAAAGTCGCGCAGTTTCTGTTTCAGCACCAGTATATTCTGAACATTTCCTACACGCGCGACTATACTGAGTGGTGTGGCGACTTCGCTATGATCAAGTGGCTACATGAATCGTCCCTTCTGGGGTGGGCAGACGATGCTCTAAGGCAAGCCGTGGCGCAAGGCAGGCTTGATGTCGCCCAACGGATCTACAACAATTGCACAGAAGGTTAGTCGGGTGTCGCCACGATGATAAGGGATACGAAAGTCGACGTATACGATATTTCCCCCTGTTTCAAGTTTCCCATGGACGTCGCAGCGGCGGACGGCCATCTCGACGTGGTGCAGTGGCTCCATGAATACCGACGAGAGGAGTGCACAGCAGCGGCGATGGATTGGGCCGTCGACGACAGTGATTTTAACAGAGTGCTTTTCCTGCATGCTCATCGAAGTGAAGAGTGTTCAAGCCAAGCTACATCGACTGCAATCTTCCGAAATGAGTTTGAAGTGTTTCTCTGGTTGTACGAGAGCTATCCCGATAAAGCGAACCTCGAGCAAATCCGGGCAGAATATGATTCCGTCGATGACATACTGGCGAAGATGGCACTAGTGCCAGCACATTTGCTAGGACTACCATGAGCCTATTTAACAGCCAAAGTACACACCAGAGAGGAAGGAACAGACAGTGTCGCCCTGACAACACCACAACACCACAACAGCAACACTAATTTGGCAGTCCAATTGGCAAATGTTTGTCGTTATCCCCATCTTAAAGAGGTTTCTATTAATTAGATGAGGTGGATACCACTCATTCTGCATACGACGGAAAGTCAACGCACTCAAAAGAAGCAGCAATGGCGACGACCAAGACGCTCGTGATCGCCGGTGGCGGCATCGTGGGACTCAGCGTGGCGCGCGCCGCCGCCCGCGCGGGGATACAGGTGTTGCTGCTCGAGAGAAATGCGCGCGTGGGCATGGAGACCAGCGCGCGCAACAGCGAGGTCGTCCACGGTAAGAGCGCCGCTGCAATACCAAAGGCATCTGTTGTGTGTCATTTTGCTAATTATGCACGTGAATATGTGATGACAGCGGGGATTTACTATGCGAAGGACAGTTGGAAGGCGCGGCTCTGCGTTCGCGGTCGAGAGCAGCTCTATGCGTTTTGCGACCAGTACAATGTGCCGTACAAGAAGTGCGGCAAGCTCGTCGTGGCTTCTGACTCGAAGCATCAACGCGAGCAACTGCGGAGCATCGCCAAGCGTGGTCTTGCAAACGGCGTGACGGATCTGCAGTGGATGTCCAAGCAACAAGCCAGGGAAATCGAGCCGCACGTAGAGTGTCAGGAGGTACTTCAGAGCCGTCGTGCCCCCTCTTTCCATCCAAACTAACGACCTCTCGGGGTGCCTTTGTAACTTTGACAGGCGCTCTACTCTCCATCGACTGGAATCATCGACTCGCACTCGCTCATGCTTGCTTTGCAGGGCGACGCAGAGGCTCATGGCGCTGTTGTCGCAGTGTCGACAACAGTACGAGGTGGGGTCTACAACGAAAAGGACAAGGCGTTTGTGATTCGAGCGAGTCAGGGAGACGCAGATGGCGGTGAAGAACACGAAGTCGAATGCGACTACTTTGTGAACGCCACGGGGATCTTTTCGCCGCTGCTGCTCGACAAGATCGTTCTCAAAAATGGAGAGCGGCAAGACTTAAAGCGGCAAGGTGCTGGTTTACCCGCTGTACCCAAGTTATTCGCCAAGGGGACTTATTTCAAACTGCGCGAAAGTGTTCGGCCATTCAGGTACGTGCCATTTCATTTTTGCACGAATATTAGCGCAAGTGGCGTTCACTCATTATTTGGTAATCTAATGTTTACCGGTTTGTCAATAGAGGACTTGTGTATCCGATCCCAGAGGTTGGGGGACTCGGTGTGCATTCCACCGTCGACATGGAAGGCAACGTTCGCTTTGGTCCCGATGTCGAATGGGTCCACGAGATCAATTATGTGGTATGCGTCTCTCTTGAGTTGCGCACTGCTTGCTGATGATGCAGAATAATGACAATCTGTAATATGGGTGTTCGACTATTGATTTCTGCAGCCTGACCCGTCCAAGGCGAACGAGTTCGCTGAAAGGATTCGCTCGTACTGGCCACAAGTCTCAGCTGACCAACTCATCGCCGACTACTGCGGCATTCGACCAAAAATCAACCTCGATGGCTCCGTTTACGAGGATTTCTGTTTCGTGGTACGCATTTATTCCTTTTCTAGATGTGATGTGCAGCTTGTATGTCTTACCTGTTATTTTTGTGATTACTCGCTGTAGGACAAATCAAAGCACGGGATACCGGGACTCGTGCACTTGTGCGGCTTTGAGTCGCCAGGTCTGACGTCGTCGTTGGCGATTGCTGACACAGCATTAGAAATGTTGCAGACGAGCAAGTAAATTTTGGTCATGAAATCGCTTGTTTGCGTCGTTGGTATGTGGCACCAAGACACATTTAGTGGACTTCACATGCGTTAAAGATTTGTTGCATCCAGCCCACGCATTATGCTATCATTCTCTATAAATACTCTTTCCAAAATGGTCAAACCAGAATCATTAGGAGTGTGAATTTGGCTGGCAGGCGTGCTTCGTATCAACCCCGCCCCATTGAATGCCGATTAAACTTTCAATACTGCAGGTCTTGTAACACGGTGCTGAGCGAGTGAACCCACTGCTTAGTGGTCTCGTGGAGTTCGCGTCGTCGACCCGGGGGCAGTGGAAACGCAGGCGCATGGAGGCGATTGAGCACCCACCGCGTGACCACAACAACATCCTCAGTGTCCTGGAAGCTATCGTTAGCATCTGCTTGGCGCTGGGTGGTTCTTGTACCTAGCGTTGGCTTGAGCCTCTTGCTGGGTTTACGAGATCTCGTAGCATTCGGATGCATCGCGACCTCAATGACTGAACTCAAGTCGCGTCGGACGCGATGGTTTGGCTGGTACGGGTATCGCGCATCGTCGTCGACGTGATTGCAGACGATTAGTCCGTAGCCTCGTCCGTCTTCCCCACCATCCTCGCCAGACTCAAAGGACGAGAAGAAGACGGTGTTCGACTCCATGCGGACGCCATTGGGCGACGTCGAGACCAAGCGGTTCTGCAGGATCCCAGCGTTTTCCTCATGGGAGTGATCGTCGTCTTCGCGGATCGTGACGTGGCCCAAGTTCTCCGAAATCTTGATCTCGAGCACCAAAAAGTGCGCCAGCAGCGCATCAAACACAGCACGCGCGCTCGGCAGAGGACGTCTGGAATCTGTCCTTGTCGTCGTTAACTCCGTCCCACAATCACACGGAAGCGTCGCGATGGACGCAAAAAGGTAGTCGCCGTTGTCCGCTTCGCAGCCAAAGTCTTCGTGCATTGCGCGACTTCGGTCCACGCGTGGGATGCGCTCCTGAAGGAATGCCGCACCCTCTTTCAGCATCGTCGGTTGGAGCTTTGTCAGGATCGCCATGCGCTCCTGCTCGTCTCGCGGGAGGCGAATCACGCGCTCGATCGGGCTACCAGCTCGGACGTCCTACAGAAAATAACCATGAAGGCGCAGTTAGTCAAACTAATCACAGATTGGAGACTAGCACCTTTAACCTCAAACTAGCGGCTCGTACAAAAAGCGCATACTCGGTGATATACGCCTGGACGCGCGCAAACTCGCGCTGTCGGCTCTGCAGTGCGCGTCGCAGCACTTGGTTCGCGAGCGCCTTCTCAGCCACCGATGCGTCGTAACTCACAGGAGACGCATCGCGGCTGCCAGAAGAAGCTGATGAAGCTGAGAGCACGCGGGACTTCAGGACCTCCAGTTGAGCCTGCAGAGTCGTCAACTCTTGCAGGAGCTGCTCCGTTTCTTCCTGTATGTTTGGACACGTGGACTTAAGCTGGCGATAACAAGAGGAAGCGGTGGTGCTCCGTACCTTGCGGATCGCGTGCAGCGCCTTGCGGTACTTGCGCTTGCGCCGCGGCAGTGGCGGCGTCGTCTTCTCCTTCGTGGCGTCAGGCGAATCGCGGTCGTCCATTTCGCCCTGTTCGGCGCTTCTGCTGTTGGCATTGGTGGTGCATGCACACTGTGGCACAGGTTTGTGCAAACGGATTGGGTAAAACTGCTATTGCTGCGAACTGGGTTGGTCAAAATGGAGTGCTGTGCTGAGTGTCAATCAATCAATTATTTGCAACTATTGTTGTTGAAATGTCGTTTATTGCAATACTGAAACGAAGAGAGAGAGAGTTGGCAGTGAGTGACGGTCATGTGCTGATTAACGCAAAAAAGGACTGCGCAATCCTGCTGACATGACGACCACTCATCAATTTCACCACGAACGTTTTGCCCTGCTGTCACCTCGACCATTGACGCGCACTCGCGTGCTGGCGCGCAAACCATGGAGATGCGCATGGTGCAAGTGGGATGTGAAGGTTCGCTGTTCCACGTCAACTCCTCCTCATTTCTGAATTTCCCAATTGCCTTCACAGCAGAGCCGCCCTTCGACATGGCATTCACAATGCATCAAGTCTTCACGGTGCTGACGATCCTCTCGTCCATTGCCGTGCGCATCTCCCCATTGCCCGATTTCTACCGCGTGCACAAGCACCGCGCCACGGGCGACGTCCGGGTCTTGCCCGTCGTGCTGCTCTTCGTGCTCTGCTACACGCTGGTCGCGTACGCGTACCTTGTCGACAACATCTTCCCGCTCTTCGTCGTCGCGATCTTCGGGTTGTTCACATGCAGTGGGTTTATCGCCGTGTTCTACGGGTGGAGCAACGACCGAGCGTACCTTCACAAGCTCTTTGCCGCTAGTGCTGTGGTATTGGCGCTGTTCACCGTTTACATTGTGCTCGCCACGACGCATGTGACCCATGAGTCCGATCACGAGATCGAGAACGTCGTCGGCATCGTGACGATCGTCTGTGGTATCGCGATGTTCGCGTCGCCGCTCGCTGCAATCAAGAACGTGCTGCGCACCAAGTCGGCGGCGTCGCTGCCCACGACGATGTGTGTCGTCAACTTTGTCAACTGCTGTCTCTGGATCGGCTACACGATGGTGGCGTACGACTTTTTCGTGTTCCTGCCGAATTGTCTCGGTGCGCTGCTCAGCGGCGTCCAAGTGTTGTTGTGCGTGATCTACCGTCCATCCAAAGTCAAGCATGCACTGCCAGCAGTTGTGGGTGCGACTGGCGAGGAGGTGCACCCTGCTGGTGGAGACGCAAGAGACCGCAAACTGTCCGTCAGCCTGGTGCACATTCAGCCATTGCAGCAACACAGTCTGCGCTATGATCTCCAAGAAGACAGTCGTTTCGTTGCCTTGGTCTCACCGTCTCCAACCAAAGCAGCATAGAACAACCTGAGGTAGGCTTATCTTATCTTATAAGGTGAGGTATATTTAGGTTCATCGTCGTGACCTACAATATCCATTCTCCTAACTAATCTTCATTGCGAATTTCATACAGGAGTGTAAATGTGTCTATAGCGCGGATTGCAGTAGATCACTTCTGAATGCTAAATAATCTTTGACCAGGATGGCATGTCCTCTTGGTCCTATGTGAGGCTGCCTTGTGTTGTCCAATGACCTTGGGTCTTCCGAACTTCTCATAAGCCAATGCATGACGTCGTTGTCAAGATCCTGGGTGAGATTGTTGAAAGCAGCTCTTTGAGTTGGGAAGTGAACCTGCGTTGAGGTTCTGGTGTCCATGGCTAGGTTGGCGGCTGAGTCCGCCATCTTGTTGAAGGCACGGTAGTGATGGTACCATCCTCGGATGTCGATGCAATCCGCGAGTCGTCGACTTGTCTGGTATAAACGTGCCAATCGGTGCTGTCGAGGGGACCGATGCATTCGCTGTTGGGAGATAATCAGTGCACTGTCTCCAATCACGTACAACGGTTCGAAGTGACTGCGTTGGGCTTCTCGGAGTCCATGTATGAGACCCCAGTACTCGGCAAAGTTGTTGGTCGTGTCCTTCCTGCTATACGCCATGCTCGCGGCCCAAATTAAACTGGCTGTGTGCGAGTCTTTATGGACACGCACGATAATGGATCCAGTCCCTCCTGGTCCTGGATTGCCGCGTGATCCATCATCGAAAAACAACAGGTAAACGCCGCGAGTATCACTTGGAGTCAAGGGGATGGCGTCGGTTTGGCTGAGAAAGCAGTCGACATATGCCTTGAGAACTGCTGCAACCGTGTGACCGTCAGAGTCTCCAGCTTGCGCTTCAGCGAGTCGTGTGAGGTTTCGCATTCCTGCCTCTAATCTGGTCATCATGATCGCCATCTCAGCAGTCGATTCGATTGGATCCGAATCCATGCGTCGCAGATGCGCACACCAAATGGCTTGTATGAGCGACGCGCTCATATATCGCCACAGCATGTGTGCGAC
Organism: Globisporangium splendens; assembly: GCA_006386115.1. NCBI lineage: Eukaryota > Oomycota > Peronosporomycetes > Pythiales > Pythiaceae > Globisporangium > Globisporangium splendens. The sequence continues at coordinate 146,891 of VFIW01000062.1, read as the reverse complement.
GGGATAGAGATGATCTTGGAGATGTTCATTGGAGCACTTGTGTCCGATAATGTGTCTCTTGATCGTGGTCCATGCATGCCTTGGAGTATCTGGTAGATCCAGACTGAAGATCCAGATTGCGGGATCGTGACCAGGAGTGATTCCGATCTTCGCCCATAGCGCATAAAAGTAGTTCCACACCAGTTTGGCTTTCGGACACTCCCAGAATAGATGTTGAACAGAAGATTGGACAACTTGGGAACATTCGGGATTCGAGCAGGATAGATCAGCTTTCTCGTAGTTCCACATGGAGAGTCGATTGGCTTTCAGCCGGAGAAGAGTCTGGGCCATATAAACTGTAATCCCTGGGATGTTGTGTAATTCGCTCCACTGGATTAATTGCAGTCCAGACCACAGAGATCCTGCTGTTTGGACAGCTTTGTTGACTGCTGCATCTCGAGTATCTTTGCCAATTTGTGTCCTCGTTGCTGCAACTTGTTGCCGATAGAAAGATCTGGTCGTATTGTATCGTCCGTTGCCACCCCATAGTTGCACGATTCTTGTGAAACGTGGATGTGCATGGAACGACACCTTCTGCCCGTTCAAGTCTCTTGTTGCCATGATGTCACAGTCCATTGCGGAGTGAACTGTATGCGTAGCTTTGACTAGGGTCGTGTCGACGTGGGTCAGAGTTGCTTCACTGATGTGCAGATGCCATTCGTGGTTGTAATGACGTTGCCCGTTGTACAGCCGAAGCACATTTGTTTGCTGTGGTCGATACAGAAGCTGTGGGAAGTTGGATACCAACGTAGCACATAACCGCTCGAGCGCTCGAATAGACGGCCGGGAGAATCCGGAGATTCCACATGTTGGGATGAAGTTAAGCACTCCTGGTCTTATCCACTCCCATCGAAGTATGTCACCCAGTTGTGCTGTTCCAACTGATAATGATGTGTGAGCAAGCTTGTAAGGGGAGCCGTTGGGATCAAGAAGCCACCCATCTGCAGTCGAGGTCATGTATGGCAGCCATTCTGCACAGAATGTCCCGCGTAGCTTTCGTCCTTCAGCGATGATACCTGGAAGCCTGTCAGACATTTTAGAGCTGAGGTCGATCTGGAACACATCGCCGTCCCATTGAGTCTGCACAATTGTCGACTTGAAGTGCTCGTAACACCAACGTACATTATCACGTTCTCTGGGCTCATAGGGTCGAGAATGGAGCGACGCACACAATGCTGCGCCAGTTGTCCACATGTTATCACGAAGCTGGAGTGGCCGCCTTGGAATTGCATCGAGCGGCGTGATGTACGTCGAAGAATCCCTTGTGCTGTGCAGCAAGATTTCCCCGATGACCTGATCGATGTGAGAGGTAGTGATTGCCCATCTGGAGACTGCTGTGGCACTCATCGTCATCAGCTCAGTTCTGATGTTGGGTACCGACAAGCCTCCATTCATTATTTTGAATTCGGCTTGTTCTTCCTTCATCCACGGTTTCGCAGGCTTACCGTTCCTTGAGCCCCAAATTGTTTCACTAGGTCGTGTAGCTGATTGACAATAGCTGTAGAGGGCAACCTGAGGTAGGCTGCTGGACATGATAATGAGGTTCGATTGCGAACTGGTGCTTCTAATGCCATAGAAGCGCGAAACACACAAGGAAACACCGTGAGAGAGAGAGAGAGCAAACTGCATTTGTGCCATTAATTCACTCAACTTGATCGCAATGGTGGGCATCGATGGACAGCATGACGCTCCATTAACACGGACTATTATGCGAGGGCATCGCACTTGACTATTACGCCCTTCAAATACTGCTAGGGAGGCTTTTTGTGGCTCGCGTCTGTGAGCACATCCATCAAAAATCTTTCCATTCTCTGTTAAAATCTATAGACCTTTTTACATATCATAAAGTGTTTACCAGTCTATTTATGGGTCTAAATAAACCTTTTTAATACGTGTATCCCATTCAGCAACCCTTCTACCCGTTATAAAGGCGTAACCAACATTCATCAACACAGTTCGTGCTCACTCCACGACTCGCAATGCTGCTCCAGACGCTGCTGCGTCGTCGCGGTGCATCGCTGCGCTCTACGCGCCGCAGCACCTCTGCGTCTGCTTCTTCTGCTGCTTCTAGTGACGCCACTGGCGACGCGCAGACGCCGTCGCAGGTGTACGCGTCGCTCGTGGCACAGGGCAGCGTCACGCACGACCACGCCCAGGCGCACGTGCTCAAGAAGTACTTGGACAAGCTGCACACTCAGCTCCGCGGATATGCGCTACCAGTATGGGAGGAGTACGAAGCCAAAGACGACGTCAATGCTGCTGCAGAGTTGGACTCCAAGCAGCAGAGTGACAGTGCTGGTGAAGCCGCCAAGACCCAGGCTGCCGCGCCACCTCCGCCACAGATTCTGGTGCCCCGAGGTCTGTACCTCCACGGCAGCGTGGGCACGGGCAAGTCGATGCTCATGGACCTGTTCTTCGCGAACGTGGCTACAAAGCACAAGCGCCGCGTACACTTCAACAAGTTCATGCTCGAGGTCCACGAGCGCATCCAGGTGCACAAGAAGCACCAGTTGAAGACATTCGGACGACAGCGGAACATCGACCTGGACCCGAAGAAGGACGGCATCACGCGCGTGGCCGAGCAGATCGCGGACGAGAGCCACGTGCTCTGCTTCGACGAGTTCCAGGTCACCGACATCGCTGACGCGCTCATCATGCGCAAGCTCTTTGGCGTGTTCTTCCGCAAGGGCGTCGTCATGATCGCGACCTCCAATACCCCGCCCAGCGTACGTACCAAGTCATTCTCTTGCTAGTCGAAGAGTTCCATTGAATTGTGACGTATCATGACGCTGTGCGATCGCATAACAGGAATTGTATCGTGATGGCACGAACCGCGAGTACTTTATGCCGTTCCTGGACCAACTGGCGTGCCACACGAAAGTGGTTGAGATCAATTCGGATGTCGACTACCGCATGCTGTTGTCCTCGTCTTCTTCCGCTAAGGACGATAGCGTGGACAGAAATCTGCTCCTGTACCCGCTGAACGACGCCACGAATGCTCAACTCGAGGCAAAGTACCAGGAGCTACTGAAGTCCAATGGCTCTGATGCGAAAGAGGAAAGGCTGCGGATTCCGGTGATGATGGGGCGTCACCTAGACGTCCGCGGTGCACGCAACGGCGTCTGCCGCATCACGTTTGACGAGCTCTGCAATACGGAAAAGGGCGCCGCCGATTACAAAGCGCTCTGTGAATGTTTTAGTGCTGTAGTGCTTGAAGAAGTGCCGAGCCTGAATATGGAGCAGCACGACCAAGCGCGGAGGTTTATCTTGCTGATCGACGAACTCTATGAGCACCGCACGAAGCTCTTGTGCTCGTTGGCCGTGCCAACGCGCCAGATCTTCAACTTTGACGACGCGTCCATCGATCAGCAGGCGCATGTGCCCGAGGACGCCGCGAAGCTCAAGAACGCGCAACTGGAGGCGAGTGTGGCGCAGGGCATCCCTCCTGCGAGCTCCTGGGACGGCCCCGTCGGCGCGTACAACCCCGCTAAAATGGCGGGCTTGCAAATCCAGAATCTGTGCGCACTCCAGGACCTGAAGGTCGCGTTCAAGCGCGCCGTCTCGCGGCTCCAGGAAATGCAAAGCGACAAGTACTTGCAGCAAAATGAGGAGCTACGAGCGACGCGACAGAAGCACTTGCATCACGTGCTGCAATAAAGCCACAAGAATCCAACAAGAAGAAGGTAATAGAGACTATAAAAGCAGTAAACAATACGAAAACTCCGTCCATTTGGTGATTTTGGCTCTCTACGTAGCTTTATATGTGATGGCTATTGGTGTGGTGCTGTACCCAGTGCGTTCTGGCGCAGATCGGCGAAATTGGTCTGGAAGGCAAACGGATTGCCGGCGCTACCGCCATTTGGTGGTGCCACAGTGCTGGGAGATCCGTTGACGTCGTCAAACGCTCCCCAGGACGACGGGTTGGCGGAAAACGACGACCCTGTCGCCGGCATCGTATTGAAATTGGACGCGAACGGCGGTGGCGAAGGTGCCGACGGCTTCGGCGGATATGAAATGTCGTCCCAGGACGCTGAGAATGGCGCAGACGCAGTCGTCGAATGCATCATCGACATGGACGAGGTACGTGGTGGTGGGGAGGCGGTGGCGTTGTCTGGACTTGATGGACTGCGAAAAGCGTTGTGGAGGCCAATGGAGACATGGATGCCGACCGCGGACTCGCGAACGCGTCAGTAAAAAATCCGTCGGGGCTGGGTGGTGACGCGAGTGCTGGCGGTGGTGGAGGAGGTGGCTGGTAGGCGTTGAAACCAGCATTTTCGTCTTCAGTGGCATCATGACCAGCGGCTTCATTGTGAATTGTCGGAGGCGCCTCGCCGACAAAGCTCTCAAATGAAAAGCTCTGCACAGGGACGTCAGCGTCTTCCTTTGGTTTCACGTGCTGTGAACTAACAACCAGATTACCAGGCGAAGTTCCAACCTGTATGCGCCATGCTGAGATTGCACTTCGTACCTCCTCCTGCGTAGGCGCTGCTGGTGTTCCCTTGACACCTGGACGGCTACTCGTCACGAGCGACTCGAGTTTGCCCAGCACCGCGTCAGCAACCGAGCTGTCGTTCTTCTCGGTACACGGGAGTTTCTGCGATTCCTCATACACTTGCTGGGCGTATTGCTTGCGGAGTTCCAAAAACTACATACAAAACAGAAGAACGACAAGCGTGAGTTGACTCAGGCAAGTTGGTTGCCACGATAATGACAGCGACGTACGCGATGCAAGATGGACGTGAGGGTCTCGTCGCGGGCGTTGATAAAGTCCCGAAGGTTCGCGATCGTCTGGTCCAAGGTCTTGGCGTACGTGTTGGTGATCGCCGCGTACTTTTGCTCGTTCTGCAACAAGTTTAACTCACTCAGTCGGTGTCACAACGAAGAGCTACAAACGATTGGGAAAGTTACTGGACGTACCCTTACGAGTTTCTCGACATCTTTGGGCTTTTCGGGCTTGCCAGCGGCAGCGCGTTTATCGCGTGCCTCCCGCAAAGCCATGACCTTGCGCGTGTGGTGGTCAAAGAGCGTCTTCTCCTTGTGGAACAATGCGACCTGATGCTTGATGGTGTTGGCGCGCGTGAGCCATCCGAGCGTCGGCTTGAGTATGCGCTTCTCGTATCGCGCCACGGTCTCGTCGAGCAAATGACCGTCCAGTTTCACGAACGACGCCTTGATGGCGCCAGCGAATTGCTTCATCTCGTAAGACGGAGAAGAACCACCAGAGTCAGTGTTCGCTCCTCCGCCTGCAGCATTGTCGATCACTTGGACGAGCGCCTGGGCTGAGGTGTGGAAGCCTCGAAGCGAGATGATGAAGCCCCGCAGCGCAGCGTCCAGTTCGACGATTCCCGCGTGGGTCTTCTCGAAACCAGCGTACGCCATATCGAACTGCACATTCTTGCTCGGCTTGGCGGCACCGATCGTGCTCAAAAGCTACGAGCAACGATGCACAATGGATGAACTAATGAGAGAGTGTGTGCTGTATCCGAGTGGTGTCATGGGACATCGAGGTTTGACTTGCCTTGTTTTGCGCTCGGACGCGTAATGAGGACATGGCGCTTTGCCAATCAGGCGTGAAAGTGAGGCTTCTTTCTCCTCTAAGCTATGCGTTCTGCGCACCGCGTGTCGATTCTCTATCTGAGGATCCCAAGGAAGCCTCACGCTGCTTCGGCAGGCTGCTGCGCGCGACCAGATCATACTATCAGATCCGATGGAAGAGCACTTGCTGACCATCAAGTGGCAGCTGCAGCATTGACGTGCATCGAAATGGCTTCAAAAGTACCTCGAACGCGAGCTCCTCAGATAGTGAGGACCGTGGAGCTTCTGGAACATTGTTCTACTGTACCAAGTGCTCAAAAAAAAACAAAAGGCATGCAAAGTCTTCTATTGAGGTCGCTTAGGCACCGGCGTATGGGGGCTGGTAGTGCAGAAACTCCTCGGCGTACTTGGTCTCTACTGGACAGCTGTTCACGCACGTGTAGATCGCGAGCGTGCCCCACTCGCAGCTCTTCTCCTTGATCTCGCTCAGCGAGCTCTTCTGGTCCACGTGCAGGTAGAACAGCAATTGCGGCAGCACCTGGAACTCGAACTTGCGCTCGCCGCCGCAGTGTGGACACGCTGGAATCGCATTCTCGTCCTCCAAAATGCCGCTCGAGTGCACCCACAGCACGTTCTTCTCGTGCCAGCGCGAGTACCGCAGCACCTGGTCCTTGGCGAGCTCGACGCGCGTGAGGAAGCGGATGTAGTGCTTGTCCTGGTCCTGGCTCGAGCCGATGGCGTCGTTCAGCTCGCGCTGCGTGATGTCGATCTCCGAGTCGTCCGTAAACACGTCGCTCTCTTCACCATCCTGCTGGGCTCTGCGTTGCGCGGCAGCTTTGTCTATTATGAACCAAATACACAAAGAGTTAGTTCGCATCATTGCGTGTGTGCATATAATGGCAGCAGCAATACCCACTCTTTTCGAAATCCGCCAGCAGCTTTGCTTCATGCCTTCAAGTTCACAACGCGCACAAAGAAGCCATTAATCGGTTCATCGCCTAGGACATTGAGAATAATAAGAGAATGGGGACGTACTCGTTCGCAGCCTCGCGCGCATCGGGCTCGTGGTCGATGACCATTTCGTATTCTGGGAACACCCACTTGGACCCCTTCGCTCGGAGATCCTCAACGCCGGTCTCAATGAGCTTATTCTCCTGGAGACACGTCGCGCAGTCCTGTTTGTGGCCGCCGCGGCTCCAGTGGTCCTTCTGATGCTCCTTGGAGCAGTAGCGCGCGACGTGGCACGCACTACACGTGAACACGGCGCGCTGGTTGCAGAGCACGCAGAACGACGGCGCCTCATGAGAAACTGGCGGCTCAAAGTGCGTCACGCCGCTCTCCTCGGGGTACAGCTCGTTGCGCTGCGGCAACTGCGCGCGGAACACCTTGCCGTTGCCCTGCCTGGAGCAGCCCGCCTGGCGGCAGCAGAACACGTAGAGGCTGCGGTGGAACGCGTCGTCCACGTCGTCCAGCGGGCAATAGATCTGCAGCAGAAACGACAGCGCGAGGCCGCACTCGGCGCACGCGAGCTGCTCGGCCGTCGGCACCGTGCGCGGGTTGAGCCACACGGGTTTGCCGCCCACCTTGCCGCCGTCCCACTGGCTCCAGTCCGGCTGCGCGTGCAGCAGCAGAGGCAGTGCGTCGGCGTCCTGCACCTTGGCCACGAAGCCCAGCTCCACGTCCTGCGCGTCGTCGTACTCGTCGTCCAAGTCGTCGTCCGAGTCACTGCCCATGCTCGCGCGGTTCATTCTGGTTGGGTGCACGTGGGAGATCTGAAAGTGCGGGGTTCTAAAGGACGTCCATGCCGCCAGTCAAATGATGGAGTAGACGTTGAGAGAGTACGGTGGTATATGTTTGGTATCAATACCTTCTCGCTGAGGATAAAACCTTTTTTAGTAAGCTATGCTTATCAACAACCCACCTTCCTAATTATTATACAGGTTCCTCTGATTTGCCAAAAGGGGTTACGTGTTCAAGCGTAACCCAACCACATAACGCAAGTGTACCCACCCACTCAGCCCCCTTCAAGCAACATTTCAGTGCTCATTTCTCAAAAATAACCCGCAAAACAAGCCACACAAAGTAGAAGAAACACAAGAAGATGATGAAGCTCTGGCGACGCCGCGCATCGAGCGAGGAGGAGGAGACGGAGGTGGAGCTCTCGGACGTCGACCTGGAGCGCGGCTTCGACGCTAGCGCCAGCCTCTCGCCCGCGCACAATGGCGTCATCTTCGGCCGCCCGCCAGCAGAGGAGCGCCGGCGTCTCGTACGTTCCGCAAGACAAAAGCGGCATTTCAACATGAACGTGTGACTTTATTAATACGTGGAATTGTATGGGCGAATGTGTAGGAGCGGGAGCTGATCCTGCAGTACGACACGCGCGAGCTGAAGCGCGGCGACGCGTGGATCCTCATTGAGACGAGCTGGCTGGACGCGTGGATGGCGTACATCCTGAGCGAGGACGACCCGGACTGTCCCGTCGTCAAGCCCGGGCCGCTCACCAACTACTCGCTCTTTGACCCAAAGGAGTATTGTCTGAAGAAAGGTCTCGTCGCCACTACGCACTACCGGTATGTATATGCGTATGGAGGTGCATACGAAGTCAATATATGCGTCTGTATGTGGCTAATATGCGTGTGTGGTTGTGCGTTTGTACCTTGACAGCGGCGTGAATCCGCAGGTGTATGCGCTGTATGCCGAGTTGTACGGCACGGCGGGCGCCAAGCCGATCGCGCGGTGGACGCTCGACATCTACGCGACGCCTGTGATGATCGACGACGTGCGTGAGATGCTGCGTGTGCCGGAGCTCAAGGCGCGTGTCGAAGTCACGGCGCTGAACGACAAGTTTGAGACGCAGGAAGACCGCGAGAGCCGCCACCGCAAACACGGCGACAACGAGAGCTTCCTGTACCGCTGCTGTTGCCGCTGCGAGTTGTTGATCCCGTGTCTTGGCCGCTTGCTCGTGGGACCATCGTACATGTCACCGGAGAAGAAGAACCAGAAATCGCGCGATCGCCGACGACGGAGACGGAGCCAGCGCAAGCGCCGCCGCTCGTACGATTACGACCAGAGTGAGGAAGATGGCGATTCCGAGGATGATTCCGACAGCGACGCGGAGACCGAGACAAGGGGGTTGCTGCGCTAGAGAAAATGCTTCACGTGAGAAGAAAATACCTGGGCGACGGTGTGTCTACAAGGAGGGAAGAGGAATATTTATCAAGCGGCACGTAGGCTCCCATTTTCGGTAATAGATACACCATCACTTGCTTTGCTGCTGCGCTGGCTGTGATTGCTATGGCATTGCTGTTTGTGTTATGATGGCGAGACGAAGGCTCCGTTTCCCCATTCGATGGGCGTGGAGCGCAGAGAGCGGGAGGGGACGACCCAAATGATGCCTAGGTTCATGTTGCCCATGACCCGCAAGTAAGTCAGAGCGTATTAGTACTTGTCCCAGAAGGTCATCCTTTTCCGCGCAATTACGTACCTGCAAACGGTCGAAACCACAGCGCGTGACCAGCGGCACGCTTCTCCAGTACCGATGACCTCGGCGACTTGGATGTGACGACGTACTCCGCCAATTGGTTGCCGTTTTCCAGCACGCGACCATTGTGCACGAGATGCAGTGCACCGTCGGCTGCTTCGTTGTACGCCGAGAGGTGCGCGAACTGCTCCTGGATCATGTCCTACACAGGGAATCAATGTCGTGTTCTCGCTTTATAAATGCATTGTGTGTGTTGTGTATCCGACACAGAAGCCAAAAACGACAACGTACCCGCGATTCTGCAATAGGGAGCGACAGATGAAGCCGCAGCGAGAACGAAGGACTATAAAAGAAAGGCAACACACTCTCAATCACGAGCCGCACCATCCAGATCACATTTACAACCACAGTGCATTTGGCTACGTGCACATCACTGGGTCGGCCATGACGAAACGAGTGTGCATCTCGAACCCAGAGGTGGACGATCTGGTCCAGTCGGTCGTGAAGACGCTGCTCGGATCTCTCGAGTCGCTTGCATTCGGCGATCGAGAGTACGCGCTCGTACGGGATCGCGCCAAACACATGCGACGACTTCTCTTCTTCTTGGTTATCAGCTGCTGCTGAGGTCGCTGAAGTCGCTGCATCGAACACGAGGTCAGCCATGACTCGGATTTGCTTTTCTCGTTTTCTTGGCTATGGCATCGTCTGGGAGAAGAAGCGTTTCTTGGAGGCTGACTATTTGGAAAAACGCCGCTTCCACCGCCAAGAACTCGTCATTAGCAGAATCTGATGGGATGCTGAAGCCACGTTTGAAGCTGGAGGGTGTCCACTCATCTCATCGCCGACTACCGTTGTCGGCCTGCGTCGAGAAGCGCATTCGCTCGCCACCGCTTTCACCAGTATCAGCAGCGACCACACCGATCGGACGAGGTAAGGAGAGACTCAAGGAACTGCGAGAGTTGACGTGCGTGCGTGATGCCGATGCCATCGTGCAGATCGTGCTGAACCAGCAGGAGTAGCAGCGAAGCTTCTTGTACCACACGCGGTGGCACCACGTGCGCAATTTCTATGCGATCACATGCGAGGTCATGGCAGCAGCCTCGGTCAAGCGCAACATGGCGTCATTGTCTATCAGTTCATCCGTACTTGCACCTGCGAGTCCCGCATCACCACCAATACAACCTGCCTGGCTAGGTGACTTTATCCGCGAGTGTCGTCGCGCATTCCCGAACCCCGACGTCACGCTCACGCAGCTCGAGATCGCGCTCCAGAATGCACTGCGTATCGATGCGCAGTCATCGCGGTTTGCTGAGGTCACGACGCGCTTGAAGAGCGTGTTTCAAGCGTTCCAGCGCACCGACTGCGCGCTGAGAGTGGACATTCGCGAGCTGCTTTGTGCGTTGTTTGTGCTCGATCGATGGCAGCTTGCCACGCGCAAGATGCTTCTGCTCTGGTTTGACCAGTTCTCTACAGTGATCAACAGCAACAACAGCGGAAGCAGCGGCCAACAAGCGATCCTCAAGAGTGAGCTTCGACAAATGCTGATTACGGCATGCGAAGGCGCGACGGACGAGATACGTCTACTGCCATTCCTCCAAGAGCTACTCCACTTGAACGATGGTGGCTTGTATATCACAGAACGCGCCTTTCTCGCCTACATGGACACCCGTGCCGCCTTTCTCGAGACCATCCACTTGCAATGCTGGACGCGGCTCACGGACGACACGCGCCTCGCGTTCTACCGCGACCTCGCGCTGCAGGCGATGCAGCACTTCGAGAACGAGCAGCTCAAAGTGCGGATGCAAGCGGCCGTCAACTTCTGGCGGCTACTCGAACCGCGAAGCCGCATGAACCGCTTTGTGGCCAACGCCAAGCTCTGCAAACGCGGGGACGCGCATTTCCGCGCATGCTCGTCGCAGAAACTCGTGCGCACATTGCAGAACCAGCGACTGCGCAGACAGCAAATGCGGGAATGGGTCGCCATCGCGCGCGTGCAGCATCGCTGGACGCTCTCGCACTGGAGCTTCCGAGTCTGGAGCGTCTTTACGTTATCCATGTGTCAGCTGCGAGTTGAAGTGCGTTGTTGGCACCTGATGTCTGATATGCGTGCGCTTTGAACTGACTTGTTGAACGTATGGATGGGTACGCTTTCTGTATCTGTGTCTCTTTGGTATGTGGACACCAAGCAGCGTGGCAGCGAGGCGTTCGCCATAATGAGCGCGTGCGGAGACGCAAAGCGTGGAGATGTCTCGTCAAATACTACGAGGCAATGTGGATATGGGTGCATATGTGCATGATTGTGGCGGTTGGAATATTGAATTGCTGCGCTTTCCTTATATGAACAGGATGAGAAAGCGCTCAAGGCTGCGCGGCAGAAGACTCTGGCCACATTCATCGCAAAGCGGCATCGAAACAGTGCGTTCTTCTATCTACTAGCCTGTCATTTTCATGTGCGCATGCGACCTCATGGCTCTCTCTCTCTTATATCTAGTGCTGCTTGCGTCGATGGCCGACTGACACTACTACTACCGTCGACGCAAGGAAGTCGCGGGTGCACAAATCCGCGAACAAGCGCTGCATCGTGATCTGTACGAGCAAGCGCGGAGCACAGCGGAATCCACACAGATGGCGCTGGAAGATGCACGCAGTGGAGCGATCCAAGTCCAGGCTCGTGAACTCGCAGAGCGTGCGCGGCAACGCGCCTTCCAGGACGTGACGCAGCGCGTATACGCGCAACGCAAGCTCAAGCAGCAAGAAGACGCGCGCACGCAATGCAAGCAAGAGCGCCGAGCCCAAGTGCTCGCACAAGTGGACGTGACGTGGCAGCATATCGCCAACAAGCTACGCGTGGATGTGCGCAGCGCGACGCTCGCGTAGTTTGCGACGCTGGAAGGCAAAGCCGCGTACCAAGCGGAAGGCGCGCGCATCTTTGGTCTAGATCCAGTCGTGATGCAGAAGTCCATGCTGCAGAACAGCGACGACCGCGAGTTCGTACTCCCCAAAGGATGTCGCTGGAAGTTGCAGCTGGAAGACTATGGCGGCCGGTTCGCCAAGCCGTTCTACCTGAACACGGAGACGTTCGAGAAGCTGGTGTGCGATGAGGTCGTGCTCGACAATTGCGTGGAGATCGCCGAGCAAGTGCTCACTCAGCAGCAGAACGACACAGCGCTGAGTGGATTGAACACGAAGGCGACCGCCGTGGCGCGCGATAAACTGGAGCACGACGCCGCACTCGCGATCCAGGGTCTCTTCCGATGTCGCTATGCACTTCTGGTCACGCGCAGCGTCATCCGCGCAATGTTCGTCAAGCGCATTGACCCGAGCTCCGGGGATCAAGTGTACTTCAACACCAGACGCGTCGAGACACGACGCAAACCTCCAAAGCTCATCGGCAGTGACGAGCCTCTGATCCCCGTCGAGTCCACGACCTGGGTGCGCTGAGTCGACGACGACGGCAATACGTACTACCTGCGCATCGACACACCAGCAGCAGTATCTCCAGACGACGCGCAAGAAGGCGGTAGTTCTGCTGTTCCCTTGTGGTCATGGACACCACCCAAGCATTTCATCATGTGCGAACAGTGCAAAGTGAACTTTGCGACGCGCCGGTGCAGCGAGAGCGGCGCGCAGTTCTACATCGCGTGCTACGCCGACGACGAGCGCAAGTGCCGTCTTGACAGCCAGGAGGACAACAGCGTCCTCCTGACGTGGGCGAAGCTGCCTGTGCAGCCGGCCAAGTGCATCGTGTGCCGCAATGCGCTCGCCGACGTCGTGTGTCACGAGTGCCGCGGCGATGCGATGTGCACTCGGTGCTTTGACGCGGTGCACCGGAATCACTCAACGCGAAAGACCCACACCAATCGGGACTTTCTCATCATTGAGATGGGACAATAGAATGGTATAAATGAAATTAAAGAACCTAATGCATCAGACTCCGACTCAGGTAATGAGCCGAGCTGGGCTCGTGAGGCTTGGCTCGTGATACCTCGCTTGGCTCGACACAAACGAGCTCAAGCCATATCGGCCATATCGATTCCCCACCAGAGATACTCGAGTTGATATCACAGAAGAGAGGCAAGATGAGCGCGCTGAACGAGGAAGCCGAAGAGCAGAAGAAGTGCGTGCGTTTGCTACACATAAAGGCTTACTGTGCTATGTATATACACATGCCTATGTGCGCGCTGTAATGTGTGGTACACGTGCGCAAGTACCAATTGTTCATGATGTTAATGTTGTTTGTTTGCTTGCTTGCGTTTGATTTGCAGCTTGGGAAATGAAGAATTCAATGTGAAGAACTTTGACAAGGCCATCGAGTATTACTCGGAGGTATGCTGTTGGTTGTGTGTATTCGCCAGTAGCATAACTTGTGGAATGCGTGTGTATATAAGGACAGAAATGTTAACCTTGTGTGCATTTGCTTGAAATGTGCAGGCGATTCGTTTGGATCCAGCAAACCACGTGTACTACTCGAACCGAAGGTACTTTGATTCTCTCTTCTCCCTACCCAATATACCTGGCAATGCTCGGGATGACTTATATTTATGTGGCGATGCCATGCATCTTGCTAGTGCTGCGTACGGTGCCGTGGGCAATTGGGTGCAAGCTGAAGCGGACGCACAAGAGTGCGTGAAGCGCAACCCGCGCTTTGCCAAGGGGTACCACCGTCTCGCGAACGCGCAGAAGCAGTTGGGCCGCAACGCCGATGCGATCGCGACGCTCCAAGCCGCGCAAGCCAATGCCGCCGATGCCGGCAAGAACCCAGGCATCAAGAAGCTGCTGCGCGATCTGAATCAGGAGAGCGGGGCGTCTTCGGGAGCTCCTGCGGTCGCTGGACCTGGAGGCCACGCGCTGCCGCCTGCGGTCGCCAAGGAACTGCAGGAGCTGCAGCCGCAGTTCATGACCATCCAGCGCGAAGTGGACCAGATCGACGCCAAGCTCGCGGCGTTTGCGCGTCAGAAGAAGCGCGTGGCGCTCGTGGAGAAGGAGCTCGCGGAGCTCCCCGAGTCCACGACGACGTACCAGAGCGTCGGCAAGATGTTTTTGCAGACGACCAAGGACGAGAACTTTGCGAGCATGAAGAGCGAGGCCCGGAAAGTGGACGACCAGGTCTCGTCTCTCGAGGTACGCTTGCTGTCATATTTGTCTTGTTTGTTGTGTGCATTGAGGTTACTCTGTTATATAAATCTGCAAATTTCTGCTGCTGTGCTTGTCATTATATAGGCTCGAAAGAACTACTTGAACCGCCAGAAGACGTCGTTGGAGGAGAACATTACGGAGCTCCTGGCTCAAGTCAGCACTTCGTAAGTATAGCGCATGCAGGGAACAAGAAGGACAGGAAGAAGGAATAAAGAACGCGTGTAGGCTTTTGAGGTGAGAATACATATTTTCTTTATCACGAAAGCATCCTGGCGTTGTGTTGTGTGTATGCGGATGCCTTAATAGCTGGCGGAGGTCCATTTGCGCCTTTATAATGGGGAGAAGGCTCCAAATACGCTCTGTGAACAAGGAAGACGGCATTTATCACTCTTCTTCCTCGTCCTCCGTCGTCAGCTACACGTGCAAACAAACATGTTAAGCATGCGGGCTACGATATTTGTCAACAACAACAGCATGTTGTGTAGCCCTGCAAGCTACAAGTTCTGCAAAAAGCGTACCTTCTTGTTGAGCTCCTCGATGGTCTTGATCAGCTCGGCGTTTCTCTTCTTGAGCTCCTCGTTCTCGGCGCGCAGAGCCTCGATGTCGATTCCCGTGGGTGCGTCCATGAAGCGCTTGATGTAGTCGACGGCGTTCGAGGGCTTGTCGCCCTCCTCGTAGAGTCCCACGAGCACCTTGGTCAGCGCATCCACGACGCCGCTTTTCTCCAAGTACTTGCGGAACTCCTCCTTCTTTGAGTCAGGCGTCTGCATACAATCCACAAGTGACAAGTTTGCAACAGCAATAACATGTTGTCGTGAACACGCAAAAATTGCAGTTGCTGTTCAGGTTACGCTTGCTTGTCGAAGGGTACTGTACACTTGTTGCAGCAATTACAACATTTGCAGCACAAAACGTAACCCGACACGCCGCACACAAGCAAGCCATCCTGCTCACCTGGTACGTGGTGGCGCTGCTCATCTTCCTTTGACTGAACTTTGTATTGATAGAGAGAGCGAGCGATAGAGAGACAGAGTGCAGTGCAGCCTCCTTATGTTGTCAGCCTTCTTGTTGTCTTTATTCTTTATCACACACACAACACAGCACCTACGCACTCGACGACGACGCGACACTGGGCTGAAGCGGCACTCCTCTGTTGTTGTGTTTGTCGAGTCTTGTGCCTTTTCGAGTTTCATTGTATAGAAGTCGCGTGCTTTCTGCGACATCTGGCTGTTTGTATGTCGATGTTGATACGTATTTAATCGAGAAGAGGGCGGAAGGAAGGTGAGTCTTGTGTGGCAGGTTGCCACTTGAGGGTGTAATTAAAGTGTGGGAAGATAAATTATGCAGGAGTCTACTATTGAGCAGACCAACAGTACTCAGTGTAGTTGTCCTTTGCCTGCCTCACCCAGACACGACAGATCTCATACAAAAACAAGAACAAGAACAAACTGCACACATTTTTGGCGTCATACACACACACGCGCGTATTACACCAGCAAGCAGACAGCACTTGTAGAGAGGGAGAGAGGAAGTCGAAAACAGCAAAACAGCGTAACCCTGTTTACACGCGAGTAACCCACCAACTCACACAAATCAACAAACAAGCCAACAAAGATAGCCAACACACAACGGCCCGCTCCTTCGCAGACGAGCGCGCCGAGAGAACAGAGAGGACAAGATTTCGGCCGCACGGGAGCAACGCAAGCGGGACCGCGCCATGCAAGCGCTCCAGGACTACCAGCAGAGGTTCACCGACCTCGTCAGCAACGACGTACGTGGTTATGTTCATGTTCTGTGTGTGCATGTGAGGGTTGTATGTGCACATGGATATGTGTGTATTTCCCCTCCCCCTGTTGCCATGAAAGTAGAGGAGAAGGGGGACAGATGACATCTCCGCGTGTGATCTTGGTTGCTGTGCGCATTTCCGTGTGTGTGTGGATATATCTCGTTCTTGTGTAACTGCATGCGTGCGTGTGCACCTGTGTTGCGTTTTCTTGCTCAATGCCGCATCGGCAACAATAAACGTAACCCATCGTCATATCATTCGCTTGCTCACTTACAATGTGTGTATAATGGGGTTGCATTTACGTGTAGTTGCCGGAGCGCAAGCCGATCGAGACGCTGGCCGAGTTCGACCCGACGTGCATGAAGGAGGGGTATCTGCAGAAGAAGGGCCAGCGCCTCAAGGGCTGGAAGCGCCGCTGGTTCGTGTGCGATGCGCGCACGCTGTCGTACTACATCGGCCGCAAGGACCGCAAGCCGAACGCCGTGATCCCGCTCGAGGGCTGCTCCGTGCAGGACGGTGGGCTGAGCGAGACGTGGAACTCGCCGCGCATCTACCTCACGGACGGCACAAGCGGCGTCATGTACTGCCTCTCGAGCGAGGACGGTGAGGCCGTCACACAGTGGCTCGCGGTGCTGCGCCACGCTGTCGCCAAGGTCAACGGTACCAGCGATGCTGGCAGCAATGCGAATGAAGAAGCCGCGCAGAACGCGAATAAGAGCCGCAATGGCCATGCGAATGGAAGCGTAACGCGATCGAACGCAGCAAAAGGAGCATCGGACGAGGATAATACGAAGAGCGCGGCGGCGAGAACGACGCAGTTGAAGTCGAGTTCGTCCACGACGAGCGAGACGACGACGAGCGAGCCGAAGAAGCGCATGGTGCGGCTCACGTCCGGAACGGGGCAATCGCTGCTCTCGGCGCCAGCACAAGGCGGTGCAGCTCCTGGTTCGCGAGGAGCTAATACGCAGACTCACAACCAGCAACATCACCACCATCAAGGACACCATGGTCGAGGCAAAGTGCAGCATCTGCCGACCAACATTGCGCTCGAGAACGATCTCTCGAACGGCCTTGACGTGCTCGAATCGCTGTTGTGCAGCAACAACAAATCGTCCTCTGGCCGTCGGAGTGCCGTCGCGTTTCGTCCACTCGGCGCGATGAACGGCGTGCTACGCAGCATCGGAAAGGACGCCATGAGCGGTAAGGAGTACGCGCGCGCGAGCGTCGTGCTGCCTGTGTCTTCGGAGGTCGCAGCGTATCTGCTCGCGGACCACGCCAAGCGCGCGGAATGGGATCTGCACTTTCCGCATTCGTCCCACATTGCATCCTTTGACGACGCGACCGACTTGGTGCATCTCTCGAGCGGCGCCAGCAACACCAGCGGCAAGTTTTCGCAATTGCAGACGACCAAACCGTTCTTGCCGCCGCAGATGGCCGCGGCCGCGTGCTCTGCCGGCGCGTTGCTGCTCTCAGGTGCGTCCTGGGACGCGATGCTTACCAACATCGTGTACGCCGGTGTCGTCGGCGGTGTTGTCAACAGCATGGACTACAGCGCGCTGTGTGCGCCGCGCGACCTGTTGCTCCTGCGCCACGTGCGTGAGACGTCGGTGCTGGACTCGCAGTCCAACAACGCGTCGTGCTCGGATCTGCTGAACACCGAGGGCGAGGAGTGTGGTCAGTCCATGGTGCTGATCCTCGAGAAGTCGGTGACCAACGAGCTCAAGTTGCCAACGAGCGGTGTCGTGCGCGCTCACGTGGGACTCAGTGGATGGCTCCTGGAGCCTGTCGATGTGTCGCGCACGCTGGCCACCTACGTTACGGACGTGGACATGAAAGGCTGGGTGTCGCCGGCCACTAAGCGCCAATTCCTCCTCGATCGCCTCGACTGCGTCGCCGTGCTGCTGGAGTACGTGACACAGAGACAATTGTGCGGTGCGACGCGCGGCCTCGGCTTTGACGGTGACGAGAGCGACGACGACGACGACCATCATCATGGTATGTCAAGCAGCAAGGATCTGGGACGCAATGACAGCGAGTATGACGACCACGATGGGTCATCGTCGGCGGCGTCGGCCGTGTTTAATAGCGCAGGCGGCTCGGCCGAGTTCCATCCGCGCGCGTACATGCGCTCGATGGTGCGTACACCGACGGGTGGCTTGAAGCTGATTGACAAGGAAGTCGCGAAGAAGCAGGGCGGTGTGCTCAAGGACGTGATTAAATCGGCCGGCGCCAAGATCCTCGAGGGCAAATCGGCCGTGAGTCTGTCGCTCCCCGTGCGCATTTTCGAGCCACGCACGAACCTGGAGCGCATCACGGACATGTTTTTATATGCGCCGACGTTTTTGAACATGGCAGCCGAGCAGACGGATCCAGCAGAGCGACTCAAGTACGTCGTGGCGTTCGTGATCGCGGGGCTGCATCACGCTGTGGGCCAACTCAAGCCGTTCAACCCGATCCTGGGCGAGACGTACCAGGCCACGATGAACGACGGCACGGAGGTGTGCTGCGAGCACACGAGCCACCACCCGCCGATCAGTAATTTCCAGCTTGTGAGCAAGAAGTTTTCGCTCGCGGGCCACGTGCTGTGGCATGGCGCGATCAGCATGAAGTCGAACGCGCTCATCCAGATCAACAAGGGTCCGATCCGCGTGAGCTTCGACGACGGCACGGTCATATCGTACACGCTGCCGCACGTGCAGCTCGGTGGCTTCATGTGGGGCGACCGCACGTTCGACATCACGAGCACGATCGTGTTCGAGGACCCGAAGCACCACTTGGCGTGCGAGGTCAAGTTCAATCCGGACGAGAAGAAGGGGATGGGCGGCATGTTTTCGTCGTCCAAGACGCCGTCCGACTGCTTCCGTGGCGCGCTGACGTCCAAGGGCTCAGAGATCTGTGAGGTGAGTGGGTCGTGGCTCGACGAGCTCAAGTTCGGCGATGTCAACTACTGGACCATGAACAAGGAGCCGAGCGGCTATTTGGTGGCGTTCCCGGAGTCGAAGTTGCTGATGTCGGACTCGCGCCGCCGCGAGGACCTGCGCGCGCTCGCGGCCAACGACTTGGACGACGCGCAGGACTGGAAGGTGAAGCTCGAGGTACTCCAGCGAGCCGACCGTAAGGTGCGTAACGACGGCCGACGACCGAACCACTGGACGCTCAAGGACGGGCACGACAAGGCGAGCCATTAATCCAAGGAAACAACGCAACGAGGTTGCGCAAATACGAGTTACACGCGCAAGCAAACAAGTACACAAGCAGGCAGGTTACGCAAATGCGAGTTGCAGCATGTGGTTATGTTTGTGGTGACAAACAAGGCAGTAGCAAGTGGTTACGCACGCGAAAAGATATGCCGACAAAGAGAAAAAAAGTGTGATAGGGTGTGGTGGTGTAGATAAGGAGCGTGAATGCGTTTTTTTTTTTATATTTCGGATTTGTGTGTGTGTCGTGCTTGCCTTGTCGTTGACGAAATGCGTAGTTCTTCTGCAAACAAGTGCTGGTTACGCTTGTGTTGAGTTTTGCTGCTTGGGGTACACTTGCAGAGGTGCCATTGCATGACATCCAGTTCGCTGGAGTGGGAAGCACGATTGATGAGACCATGCAGACATGCCGCAAGCAGCGTAACCGCCCACAGGTCACGGTTGTTGCCTTGCCAGCGAGTCCGGCTTGCCAGGCACGCGTGTGAGTGCGAATGCACCTCTTTTGCTTCAGCAGCCCATTTCACAAGCACAAGAGCAGGCGTGTAGCCCACTTGCATATTTGTCAACCTTGTTTGCACATCCACATAGCATTATTCGACCAATCATACAAAAGGCAGGCAAGAAGATGAACTCGCACACAACTGTTCAAAACTTCAAAAAAGAAAAAAAAGAAAAGAAATACATGCTATTTATTCGATTCGATTCACTCACTAGGCGACTCACTAGGCGTGTATCAATATTTACAAGTCAATGCGCTATCGTCTTGTTCTCACGCGGCGCATCTCGGAGTTCGAGCAGCCGTGGGGACGAAGCTGCTTCTTAGACCTTGCCGGCAGGTTGGGCGTACACCGGCTGCTGGCCCGGGTACCCTTGTTGAGGAGGGTAGCCTTGCGGAGGGTAACCTTGTTGCGGAGGGTAGCCCTGCGGTGGGTAACCTTGCTGCGGAGGGTAGCCTTGCGGAGGGTAGCCCTGTTGTGGAGGGTAGCCTTGCGGAGGATAACCTTGCTGGTGCGCGTACTGAGGCTGCACCACGACCGGCTGCACGTACACGGCGCCGCCGTGGCCGCTGTGGCTGCTGTAGCGGCGACGACGGTCGCCATCGTCGGCCGACGCCGCGCAACACGCACCGCACAGCGCGCCGCACAAGCAGCATTCAAGCATATCGCATCCTTCGTCATCCATGGTTACGTTTCTTGTCGAAAACTTGTCGAAAACTTGTCGGGACTTGACTTGTCTTCGAAGGGTCTTGTTGGGAAATGAGCGACGGGATCGACAGCAGGCAAACTGTTCTCTCGCACGTGTGCTTGCGCACACTCGCGCAAGTGTGGCCGGCTCTGTTCGCGATAACGATGACTGTAAAATATAATATCTGCTCGTTATCTGACTTGTGTTTCCATAATTGACGATGCAGACACGGTCACACGTACCTTTACTTTTTTGCTGCGCTCTGCAAGTCAGAAGTATTGATCATGCTTTCTATACAGATGTTTACGTCATGAGGAACCTGCAAGGGAGGAACAAATTGAAAAGGATCAGTCCAACGCGTATTTCTGCCAATCAGTGAAGTCAATGGCAATCCACCAGCTGTCTCTTCCTCGATGATTTTAGCCAATCAACTCGGATGTCAACAAAATCCAGTGTGCATGGGGTTTGGGGGGAATCGTCAACCGCACAATCCACCAAGCCTCTCATCCTCGACTAATGATCAAAATATAACCTTCAGTAATGATTAAAAGCGTTTTATGGAAATCGATAAACTGGAAAAAAAAACTCAACATGCGTGTGACAATATCATATGGAAGGTAAAGAGGTATGTAACAGCCATGAATTTTCGACTTCCAGAGAAAACGACCGTGTGCACAATTCTTCTGCCTGAAGATCGATTGACATGCCATTTTCGCAGGATAAGAGCAAGTCGCTGTCTATCTGTGTGTCTGCACAACGCGATGGCTTCACAATATCCACTGCAATGTGGCGTTGAGTACAGATTTCTGTGCAAACGGGGTTACGCTCCTGCGAAAGAGACAGAAAAATGACACGCGCATGGACCCTTGTGACCTCGCGCCTGTTCTCTCTGCTGTCAAAAAGGGCTCTGCCGTGCACTGTACCGCAGGCACACGCCAGAAGGATGGGGGACAAGTTTTATCTTTATAAGGTGAGGTATATTTAGGTTCATCGTCGTGACCTACAATATCCATTCTCCTACCTAATCTTCATTGCGAATTTCATACAGGAGTGTAAATGTGTCTATAGCGCGGATTGCACTAGAACACTTCTAACTGCTAAATAATCTTTGACCAGGATGGCATGTCCTCTTGGTCCTATGTGAGGCTGCCTTGTGTTGTCCGATGACCTTGGGTCTTCCGAACTTCGCATAAGCCAATGCATGACGTCGTTGTCAAGATCCTGGGTGAGATTGTTGAAAGCAGCTCGATGAGTTGGGAAGTGAACCTGCGTTGAGGTTCTGGTGTCCATGGCTAGGTTGGCGGCTGAGTCCGCCATCTTGTTGAAGGCACGGTAGTGATGGTACCATCCTCGGATGTCGATGCAATCCGCGAGTCGTCGACTTGTCTGGTATAAACGTGCCAATCGGTGCTGTCGAGGGGACCGATGCATTCGCTGTTGGGAGATAATGAGTGCACTGTCTCCAATCACGTACAACGGTTCGAAGTGACTGCGTTGGGCTTCTCGGAGTCCGTGTATGAGACCCCAGTACTCGGCAAAGTTGTTGGTCGTGTCCTTCCTGCTATATGCCATGCTCGCGGCCCAAATTAAACTGGCTGTGTGCGAGTCCTTATGGACACGCACGATAATGGATCCAGTCCCTCCTGGTCCTGGATTGCCGCGTGATCCACCATCGAAAAACAACAGGTAAACGCCGCGAGTATCACTTGGAGTCAAGGGGATGGCGTCGGTTTGGCTGAGAAAGCAGTCGACATATGCCTTGAGAACTGCTGCAACCGTGTGACCGTCCGAGTCTCCAGCTTGAGCTTCAGCGAGTCGTGTGAGGTTTCGCATTCCTGCCTCTAATCTGGTCATCATGATCGCCATCTCAGCAGTCGATTTGATTGGATCCGAATCCATGCGTCGCAGATGCGCACACCAAATGACCTGTATGAGCGACGCGCTCATATATCGCCACAGCATGTGTGCGACGGGATAGAGGTGATCTTGGAGATGTTCATTAGAGAACTTGTGTCCGATAATGTGTCTCTTGATCGTGGTCCATGCATGCCTTGGAGTATCTGGTAGATCCAGACTGAAGATCCAGATTGCGGGGTCGTGACCAGGAGTGATTCCGATCTTCGCCCATAGCGCATAAAAGTAGTTCCACACAAGTTTGGCTTTCGGACACTCCCAGAAGTAGATGTTGAACAGAAGATTGGACAACTTGGGAACATTCGGGATTCGAGCAGGATAGATCAGCTTTCTCATAGTTCCACATGGAGAGTCGGTTGGCTTTCAGCCGGAGAAGAGTCTGAGCCGTATAAGCAGTAATCCCTGGGATGTTGTGTAATTCGCTCCATTGGATTAATTGCAGTCCAGGCCACAGAGATCCTGCTGTATGGACAGCTTTGTTGACTGCTGCATCTCGAGTATCTTTGCCAATTTGTGTCCTCGTTGCTGCAACTTGTTGTCGATAGAAAGATCTGGTCGTATTGTACCGTCCGTTGCCACCCCATAGTTGCACGGTTCTTGTGAAACGTGGATGTGCATGGAACGATACCTTCTGCCCGTTCAAGTCTCTTGTTGCCATGACGTCACAGTCCATTGCGGAGTGAATTGTATGCGTAGCTTTGACTAGGGTCGTGTCGACGTGGGTCAGAGTTGCTTCGCTGGTGTGCAGATGCCATTCGTGGTTGTAATGACGTTGTCCGTTGTACAGCCGAAGCACATTTGTTTGCTGTGGTCGATACAGAAGCTGTGGGAAGTTGGATACCAACATAGCACATAACCGCTCGAGCGCTCGAATAGACGGCCGGGAGAATCCGGAGATTCCACATGTTGGGATGAAGTTAAGCACTCCTGGTCTTATCCACTCCCATCGAAGTATGTCACCCAGTTGTGCTGTTCCAACTGATAATGATGTGTGAGCAAGCTTGTAAGGGGAGCCGTTGGAATCAAGAAGCCACCCATCTGCAGTCGAGGTCATGTATGGCAGCCATTCTGCACAGAATGTCCCACGTAGCTTTCGTCCTTCAGCGATGATACCTGGAAGCCTGTCAGACATTTTAGAGCTGAGGTTGGTCTGGAACACATCGCCGTCCCATTGAGTCTGCAGAATTGTCGACTTGAAATGCTCGTAACACCAACGTACATTATCACGTTCTCTGGGCTCATAGGGTCGAGAATGGAGCGACGCACACAATGCTGCGCCAGTTGTCCACATGTTATCACGAAGCTGGGGTGACCGCCTTGGAATTGCATCGAGCGGCGTGATGTACGTCGAAGAAGCCCTTGTGTTGTGCAGCAAGATTTCCCCGATGACCTGACCGATGTGAGAGGTTGTGAGTGCCCATTTGGAGACTGCTGTGGCGCTCATCGTCATCAGCTCAGTTCTGATGTTGGGTACTGACAAGCCTCCATTCATTTTTTTGAGTTCAGCTTGTTCTTCCTTCATCCACGGTTTCGCAGGCTTACCATTCCTTGAGCCCCAGACAAATTGTTTCACTAGGTCGTGTAGCTGATTGACAATAGCCGTAGAGGGCCAGGAGTGCCTGGCCACATAAAGCACTTTGGGTATGATGACGGCACTGGCAATTGCTGCGCGTTGGGCGACAGAGTGAGTTTTGAGGCGCGCAAGTCGAAGTCTGACACGTAAGGCTTGGATGCACTTGGACCAGTTACTTGCATTCGAAGGCGTTTGTCCGACTTGGATGCCGAGGTAGCGGCAATGTTCCTCACGTTGTAGCACATGAATGTCACTGACTGACTCTTCGGTGGAGCTATATTCCTTGTTCAGCGGTAATACTGCAGATTTGTGCCGATTGACTCGAAGCCCAGAAGCTGCTCCATATTTGTCCAGGATTGCAAACACGGCGTTAATATCCTTGGGATCGCTAAGATAAATGGTCGTGTCGTCTGCGTATCCTCCAAGTCTGACCTCAGTTGCGCATCCTGCTGCCTGGAGTTCAACGCCGTGTATTTCGTCACTCGCTTCGATTTTCCGATAAAGAACCTCTAACGCCAAGATGAAGAGAAGAGGGGCCAGCGGACATCCTTGACGAATTCCGGATGTTACGTTGTACTTTCTCGACAGGAAACCGTTGACAATGAACTTGTACGTGGTTTGAGAGTGTAACACCTTCACTAAGTGTACGAACTTCAATGGGAATCCAAGATGCTGGAGCGCTTGTGCCAGAAAGCTGCGATCGATTGAATCATAGCTTTAGCAAAATCAAGGAGCAACGCGATCGCTCTGGACATGGCGGGGTCGCTCGTGGCCCGCTGTTGCGCAGCCAATAGCACATCGATCGTAGTCGGGATTGCTCGCCCTGGAACGAAACCAGCTTGCATGTGATGGATAAGCCAAGGGAGCACAGTTCGTAATCTGGTTGCAAATATCCGTGTGAATATTTTGTAATCAGAGTTGAGGAGTGCAATTGGCCTGTAGTCCAGCGGCGATGCAGCAGAGACGGACTTTTTTATGCAGTGAATATGAGCTTCACTGAACGAACTTGGTAGAACGCATTCGGGTATCCACAAGTTGAAAAGTCGCTCGAATAGGTCGGTAATCTCGTCACAGTGGTCTCTGTACCAGTCGTTGCCGAGTTCGTCAGGACCGTGAGCTTTGCCTCTCTTGCATTCCTTCACAGCCTGTTTAATTTCACTCGAATCGATCGGTTTGAGCAGGAAGCCTAATCTGTCCGACGGAGGAATAGCTGTTCCTGGATCAAGGATTTGATCAATGTCAGTTTGCAGAGTGGGTGCCTGTTGCATGATTGATTTCCATCCTTCTCCCATGTCGTCAGCAAGTTCTCGTGAACGCATGGGTCCGTAAGTCGCTGTGCCACCGAGCGTGAAGATAGTGTTGTCAAGGAACTTGGTCGAGATACGCTTGTAGAAGGATTTGCTCGTTTTGCGTTCATGATGCATGTGCTCCCGAAAAATGCGGTCCCGTTTTGAAACCTGCCACTTAGATTTGCATTCTGCAATGGCACGACGAATGGGATGGGGGACAAGTTGCAGTGGGTTACGCAAGCTACACTTGCTTGTTGGAGTACGTTACCCTACGCAGTGCACAACTTGCACTTGCACGACAACTTTGGCGTTAAATAGCTGGAGGTTACGGTTTGATGGCCATAGGCGCGACGACTGCATTCTCCCACCGCACGACGACCATCGCGAGCTCCAGCATCCAGTGGAGCGCGAACTTCATCACGCTTGCGCCGATGGACCCACCAAACGTGATCTCGCACCCCGTTTGTTCGCCATCCTCGTCCACAATGCGCGTCAAATGCGTCCTACAAAAACACACACAAATTCACATGTCAGGTTACAGTGTAAACCCTGCATCTTGACAAATGCAGCATGCAAGCAAGCAAGAATTGCAGCTGCCATTCTTGCCAATACGCAATGCAGTACACACCAATGGAAGAGCTCGATCCACGCCTCGTTTTCTTCCAGCGAATGCTCGATAATTGGCGCCGGGATCGTGCGGAAGCAGAGCGTGTACCCAGTCTCCGTCTGGATGCGGTAGAGCAGATACACGGTGTGGAAGGCTTTGCCCATGGCCACGTACTTGGTGTGGCGCCGCACCACGAACACATCGTCGTTGACCACCTGCAGGATCTCAAGCTTCACCTGCACGGCGGCGCTGAACACCTTTTTGCGCATGTCGTCCTCGTTGCAGTACGTTTTCCACGACTCCTCCATCAGGTGCTCGGTGCTCTGGTTCGCGAACCGCTTCGTGAACGTGAAGTGCATGGACGACGTCTCCTCGTCGAGTCGCCGCTTGTCGGCCCAGCCCAGGTACGACGCGCCCGACGATAGATAGTTGCCGCCGACCTCGAACCGCGAGATCACGTCGTACGAGTCGCGGATGAGCTCGAAGCACTTCTCGGGCGACAGCGGCGCGAACGTCGCGTGCGCCACGGCGCTCCAGGGAAACTCGTCATCGTCGCTGAACTCGTGCGCGAGCGCGCGGAACGAGTCGTGGAAGAGCTGTCGCTCGTGCAGCATCTTGTGCAGCTGCTTCTGCTCCTGCCGCAGACCGCGTGCCTCGCGCGACAGCAGCAAAAACCTGTCACGCAGCTCTTGGATCTCGCGCGGATGCACCGCGAGACCGCGCGTCTCGGACACCTCAGACACCGCGAGCTGCGACAGCCGCAGGTACTCGCGCTCCAACCGGTCCAGCTCCCCACGCATCATCTGCACACTTCCCTATATACGAACAGCAACGCATTCACACATACATGTCAGCTTGGACTTCTTTGGCAACAATCACAACTCCTGGGCTTACCACGCGTCGTTGCCGCGACTGTTTTTCAATCTCGGACCGGCGCGCGCGTCGAGCGGAAGTCGGGGCCGCTGTGGCGGCTTTGCGCGTTCGCGTGGGCTTGGCAGTCTTCGCATCGGTGTCCTGCGCAGCGGCCGAGTTACGACCAGCGAGTTCTGATTTGGACGTCGCAGAGAGCGGCCGCGCCACGGAGGTGGACGCTGTAGGTGACGCCGGCGACGACGGTCGGTCCTCGGCCAGAGACGGTGGTTGCAGATCCATTTGCGGCTGCTTGGGAAGTACGTAGTTCTTTAATCAGGCAGATGGCTGAGTATCGACAGCGAGCGCCACTCTATTGCTTCTCGTCGCGTGTTGAAAATGCGAGAAATGCGGTTGCGTCATCCGCGCCAGTCGCATGGGCATCACGACGCCACCACAAGAGGCACGCGCCTCAGACAGAGTGTTTCATCATGTGTACAGTCGAGGACTCAAATACTGGACTTTTTCAAACTTTCATATTGGAACTTCAACCCTGCTGTGATGTTTTAATTCGGGATTAACTTGGTGCATTCACAGCGACAATGCGTGCTCTCTTTATCAAAAAGTACTCTTTTAAACGAAAAAAATGAGGACGAGTTTTCAGAGTTTGATAAATAGCGGCGTGACACAGGAACTCTCCCAGCGCAGCACCGAGATCATGAGCTCGAACAGCCAGTGGCGCGCCACGAGCATCGACGGATCGCCGATGGAGCCGCCCGTGACGACCTCACAGCCCACGGGCACGCCGCACTCGTCGTAGATGTGGTTGAAATGGGTCCTGAAAAACGACAAAACAGAAGAAATACAATGACCAACTTTTCCCAACAAAGCAGCAAAACGACGCAAAGCAACGGACGCACCAGTGAAACACGTCAAAGAAGATCTCGTGCGGCTCGAGCGCGCTCTGGATCGCGGGCGCCGGGATCGTGCGGAAGCAGAGCGTGAAGCCCTCGCGCGTCTGCAGCCGGAAGAGCACGTGCACCGTGAGAAACGTGAGCGGTGCCATCTCCGGGTGCACGTGGTCGCGCCGGATGATGTACAGATCGTCGTTCACGGCCTGGAGCACTTCGAACTTCATCTTGACCGACGTATCGAACGACAGCTTCGCCATTTTGTGCTCGTCGCGAAACATGTCCCACGTCTTGAGTAGCAGTGACTCGGCGCGCTCGTGGTAGAACTTCTTGCGGAAGCCGTACTGCAGCGCCGACGTCATCGAGTCGAACTTGCGCCGATCGGTCCACCCCATGAACGTCGCGCCCGTCGTGACAAAGATGTCGCTCTCGCTGTCCTCTTCAAAGCGGCAGATCGTCTCATGGGACTCCCGCACGATCGCGTAGCAATCCTCGAGCGAGAGCAGATCAAAGGCAGCATCGAACGACGCGCTCATGGGGAATCCAGCATCCAAGAGAACGGCGGGAGGTGCTGCCGACAGTTCTGAGCCAGCAGACACGACCTTGCAAAACAGCTCGTGCTCGTGCAGCAGTCTCTTGATGTGGCTGTGCTCGTCGGTCAGCGTCTGCGCCAACACCGAGAGACGCGCGTACAATGTCTGGATGTCCGTGGCCGACCGCGGCCGCCGCGATGGCTTGACGAGCGCATCGATCTCGCCGCTCGACGATTTCTTTTCCAGCAGGTCTGCATACAGGCACTCGAGGCGATGCACATCGTCCCGCATCCGCCGCAGCACTCCCTAAAGCATACATACCAACATATAGTTAATTAAACACCATGCAGGACGCTTTACGCATTAACGTACACATACCTGTCTCCGTTGCCGCGATCTCTTTTCAATCTCCGACCGCCGCGCGCGCTTCAGTGCACTCGCGTCAGCTTTGGGTGGTGAAATATTGTTCGCTGTAGGCATTGCTCTGTCCCCGCTTGGTGGTGATGGCGTGTTGCTGCCACCCGAGTTGGCAGTCCCCGATGGCGTTCTGTTTAGTAGCGCGGCGTCGCTGCGAGGAGTTCTGTCGCTGCTTCTGTTATTTTCACGAGCTAATCTGTTGCATCCGATGTCGGCGGCGTCGTCCGTGTGCAGTCGCCACAAATCATCACCATTCTCCCCTATTCCTGCCGCTGCTGCTGCATTCTCGTCGCGCGTCACCTCTTCATATACAGCGGATATCGCATGCTCGACTGGCAGCGGCAGCATCGACGAAGACCCCAAATAAACGGGACCTTCGTCACTTCGTCTCCGGGAGCCTCCATACGCTGCCGCCGTCGCGATCTCGAGCACTGCGTCGTCCAGGTCGAAGAGCGGGTCGCTGCCTGCCTCGTCACTCGTGTTTTCGCTTTCCGGAGACGACGGCATCGTTGTCCAGAGCGGCGCGCTCGGGGTGTCTGCTGATCGTTGTTGTGGTTGCGGCATCATTTCGTTAAAAAAGGCTACGGTATCGGGAGTGCACTGCGCTGACTAGGAATAACAGCACGACCCAACGTGATGGCGAAAGCAGAAGAGAGGGAGGGAGCTTCTCTGCGTCTTTATGAAGTGAGGAAGAGTGGGAGAAGAGTGCGGATGAGGAGATCACAGATGGACCCACGCTCTCCGCCTGGGATGCACTCACTCACTCACCGAAGTCTTCGAGCGAGTCTGCCTGAAGCACAGAGATGTCACGTTTATTCCCAGTGTGATTGTGGCAGGGAGTGAGCGAGAATAATAAAATCGAAGCAACGATTTTACCTGGTAAAACGTGGGGGGTTTTGTCTAAAGAGGGTTTGTGCAGTGGTGATTACGTTCTTCAGTTGTTCCACTGAATGAATGTCGCCTGGCAAAGTGCGCAGTGGACAAGTGCCCGTACTTCACGAGGTGTGTCACTTGGAACTGAGGGAACCAGATCATGTGGCATCCACGGACGAAGCAGAGCCCGCTCTGCGCAGACGCGCATACTTGGGCGGCAGCGCTGCATTCAAATACCACGCACGCACACACACACACGCATTCATCCGTTAAGACAACGCTCCGTGTGGCACTGTGCCATATGTGGGTGAACACAGGTCACGTACCTTTGAGGTCGTTCAGTTGAGTGCTGGCGGCGTGGAGCACAGAGAATTCGATTGAGCTCCGACGACGCGTTCCCGCTGCTGCGTCTTCCACGAGATCCGCGTGCACTTCGTCCTCGGCCGCGTTGTTTGCGATGTCTGGCAATTGAGCAAGCGTGTCTCTGTCTTCGACGAGCTGGAGACACGCTTTGGACGAGCTGTAGATGCTGCTCCTGCGCTGGGTGTCCAGTGCTGATGGTGGCCGAGGCGGCAGCTCTACAAAGCCGCCGTTCGGTGGTGCTTCTTCGCCGCGATGAGCGCTCACCACGTCCATGCTCAGCATGGGGATCAGGTCGATGGATGGTCCAGCACGGGGGAAAGGGATCTCCTGACTCCCAGTACGAGCCGAGACCGGATCGCCGTCGACTGCGTCGTGGGTGTCTTCTTGAATCGCGCTACCCGACGGCGCAGATACGTCGTCTACAGACTGAGCAGGAACTGAGGTGTGTGGGGCTGCCTCAATCGACGCGACAGTGAGCTGCACAGTGTGGCCAAAGCTCGCCTTCCAGTCCAGTGGATCGTGTGGCGAGACGATCTGGAGAAACCCGCGGAAGGCGCTGTAGCACTCTATCGTCGACTCTAATGCGCGCGCCATCGCCTCGACCCGCGACGGAAAATCCGACGCGCCTTCTGGTACGAGAGCATTCACTATCGACAAGCTCCTCCGCTTCAGTCTGCCTTTTGTTTTCGCGCGGTACTCGAGCAGCACCGCATGCAGCGCATTTCCCCAATGCCTTTCCATGTTAGCGGACGGGCACCACGCCGTGATCTCGGCCTTGATCTTCCGATACGATTGCTGTGCAACGAGAAACGCGAGCCGTGAAAATGTGTGGCGGTTGATCACTTTGAGCAAACTCTCGGAGCTCAGCGACATCAAGTCGCAGGCGCGGATGGCACGCACACTGAATGTACTCACAGCGCATCCGAGAAGCCCACGCTCGGCAAAGAAATCCCCCGAGCGAAGCCCCGCGGGTTTAAGTAGTGCCTTGTGGGTATTGCTCTGGAGCGCCAAGTGACCCTTGATCACGAGGTACATTGCCTTGGAGATATTGCCCTCGACGACGACGAACTCATCGCGCAGGTAGTCTTCAAAGTGCAATTCTTGGGCGATCGCGTTCGTGAACGTCTCCAATTCGCTCGATCCGTTCCAGGAAAGCGGTCGAAACACCGTGCCCATGAACCACTCGAGCGGTTGCTGTGAGATATCTTTATAAGGTGAGGTATATTTAGGTTCATCGTCGTGACCTACAATATCCATTCTCCTACCTAATCTTCATTGCGAATTTCATCGAGGAGTGTAAATGTGTCTACAGCGCGGATTGCAATAGATCACTTCTGAATGCTAAATAATCTTTGACCAGGATTGCATGTTCTCTTGGTCCTATGTGAGGCTGCCTTGTGTTGTCCAATGACCTTGGGTCTTCCGAACTTCGCATAAGCCAATGCATGACGTCGTTGTCAAGATCCTGGGTGGGATTGTTGAAAGCAGCTCTTTGAGTTGGGGAGTGAACCTGTGTCGAGGTTCTGGTATCCATGGCTAGGTTGGCGGCTGAGTCCGCCATCTTGTTGAAGGCACGGTAGTGATGGTACCACCCTCGGATGTCGATGCAATCCGCGAGTCGTCGACTTGTCTGGTATAAACGTGCCAATCGGTGCTGTCGAGGAGACCGATGCATTCGCTGTTGGGAGATAATCAGTGCACTGTCTCCAATCACGTACAACGGTTCGAAGCGACTGCGTTGGGCTTCTCGGAGTCCATGTATGAGACCCCAGTACTCGGCAAAGTTGTTGGTCGTGTCCTTCCTGCTATACGCCATGCTCGCGGCCCAAATTAAACTGGCTGTGTGCGAGTCCTTATGGGCACGCACGATGATGGATCCAGTCCCTCCTGGTCCTGGATTGCCGCGTGATCCACCATCGAAAAACAACAGGTAAACGCCGCGAGTATGACTTGGAGTCAAGGGGATGGCGTCGGTTTGGCTGAGAAAGCAGTCGACACATGCCTTGAGAACTGCTGCAACCGTGTGACCGTCCGAGTCTCCAGCTTGCGCTTCAGCGAGTCGTGTGAGGTTTCGCATTCCTGCCTCTAATCTGGTCATCATGATCGCCATCTCAGCAGTCGATTTGATTGGATCCGAATCCATGCATCGCAGATGCGCACACCAAATGGCATGTATGAGCGACGCGCTCATATATCGCCACAGCATGTGTGCGACGGGATAGAGACGATCTTGGAGATGTTCATTGGAGAACTTGTGTCCGATAATTTGCTTTGTCGGTCTTCTCGTGATGTCGTTCATGATCGGAGAAATCTCGAGTTTGTACATTTCGTACATCGGGAACGAGGTCAGATTCCGAAAGGATCAAATTGAGGCCGAGTTGTACCTCTCTCGCTGGAAAATTGGCCGCGAGATGGAAACGCGGGTGCATCTCTTTCTCTCCACACTCTGGTCCTCTCATTGCGGTATCAACTATCAACACGTCTTCAACGAACTCCCACGGAAAATCCAGCGGCAAACAGTGCTCCACATCGCCGAGCTTCCAATGAAAGCGTTGACAACCAAAGTTTTCCGCCCACTCACTCACGGCGATGCGTCGAGCTTGAAAATACTCGCGAGCGCAACTGCAGACCAATTGCACTTTGAGAGTTATCCGCGAGGAGAAAGCGTTGTCGTCGAAGGGACAATCCCAAAGGAATGTACTTTGTCGTCAAGGGTGCCTTGGCGCCGATGTCCGAGATGCACCCAGAGCTCTGCCGCGCTGTGTGTTACAAAAAAGGCAGCTGCTTTGGCGAGAAAGGGCTGCTGGGGTATCCAGTGAGCAAAGTCTCCGTGCGCACGATGAAGGCGAGCGACTTGCTCTCGTTGAGCACCGACGGCTTGCTGAGCGCGCTACAGTCTCACAGCTTCTCCTCCATCGCGCTCAAACTTGTCAAAAAACTCTTCAACGATTTGCGTGAGTTGCACAACGACGAGATCCCCAAATCGCGTGACGTCTGGGCTTCGCACCTCAAGAAAACCCTCGTTCGTCAGCGCATGGAGTGGGCGTTGAGCCTCACGTCGTCTCCTTCGAACGCTGACACACTGGCTGAAGTCGATTCGTTGGACACGACGCCACCTCCAAATCTCCCATCCTCGCCTACGTCACCTGCAAGCGGAGCGATGACCGGCAGCGCTGCCAAAGGGTGCAACATTGTGGAAAGCGTGTGCTTGCGGGAGTACTGGATACAGACACACCATACACCTGTCTACAGATGTTCGAAGCGTTCCTGGAGCTGATCGTGCCGGTCGGAGAGATCTACGACAGGACCGTGGTGACCACAGCGGCCAGTCCGCGCGGCGCTGGTACGAATGGCGGCGGTGCGGAAATGCGGCTCAACAGCATCGTGCAGCAGATCGGCATGAGTCGACTGCGCATGAAGGGCGTCGCGCAGAAGCTCTCGCGCCAGTCGGGCCAGTCGACGCAGTCGCAGCGGAACCTCAACGTCGCCAATCGATGAATGAGAGCCATGGACCTTCCCCGCTTCTTTGCATTCATCCATCCATGCATGCATGCGCATGCGGAATTGCCCATTCCGCATTCTCACGAGTGCAAAGGGAAAGGAAAGGGAAAGAGTTGCTCGATGCAATTCCAAGGCGGCCACCCCAGCTTCGTGATAACATGTGGACAACTGGCGCAGCATTATGTGCGTCGCTCCATTCTCGACCCTATGAGCCCAGAGAACGTGATAATGTACGTTGGTGTTACGAGCATTTCAAGTCGACAATTCTGCAGACTCAATGGGACGGCGATGTGTTCCAGACCAACCTCAGCTCTAAAATGTCTGACAGGCTTCCAGGTATCATCGCTGAAGGACGAAAGCTACGTGGGACATTCTGTGCAGAATGGCTACCATACGTGACCTCGACTGCAGATGGGTGGCTTCTTGATTCCAACGGCTCCCCTTACAAGCTTGCTCACACATCGTTATCAGTTGGAACAGCACAACTGGGCGACATACTTCGATGGGAGTGGATAAGATCAGGAGTGCTTAACTTCATCCCAACATGTGGAATCTCCGGATTCTCCCGGCCGTCTATTCGAACGCTCGAGCGGTTATGTGCTATGCTGGTATGCAACTTCCCACAGCTTCTGTATCGACCACAGCAAACAAATGTGCTTCGGCTGTACAACGGACAACGTCATTACAACCACGAATGGCATCTGCACATCAGTGAAGCAACTCTGACCCACGTCGACACGACCCTAGTCAAAGCTACGCATACAGTTCACTCCGCAATGGACTGTGACGTCATGGCAACAAGAGACTTGAACGGGCAGAAGGTGTCTTTCCATGCACATCCACGTTTCACAAGAATCGTGCAACTATGGGGTGGCAACGGACGATACAATACGACCAGATCTTTCTATCGGCAACAAGTTGCAGCAACGAGGACACAAATTGGCAACGATACTCGAGATGCAGCAGTCAACAAAGCTGTCCAAACAGCAGGATCTCTGTGGCCAGGACTGCAATTAATCCAATGGAGCGAATTACACAACATCCCAGGGATTACAGTCTATACGGCTCAGACTCTTCTCCGGCTGAAAGCCAACCGACTCTCCATGTGGAACTATGAGAAAGCTGATCTGTCCTGCTCGAATCCCGAATGTTCCCAAGTTGTCCAATCTTCTGTTCAACATCTATTCTGGGAGTGTCCGAAAGCCAAACTGGTGTGAAACTACTTCTATGCGCTATGGGCGAAGATCGGAATCACTCCTGGTCACGACCCCGCAATCTGGATCTTCAGTCTGGATCTACCAGATACTCCAAGGCATGCATGGACCACGATCAAGAGACATATTATCGGACACAAGTTCTCCAATGAACATCTCCAAGATCATCTCTACCCCGTCGCACACATGCTGTGGCGATATATGAGCGCGTCGCTCATACAGACCATTTGGTGTGCGCATCTGCGACGCATGGATTCGGATCCAATCGAATTGACTGCTGAGATGGCGATCATGATGACCAGATTAGAGGCAGGAATGCGAAACCTCACACGACTCGCTGAAGCGCAAGCTGGAGACTCTGACGGTTACACGGTTGCGGCAGTTCTCAAGGCATATGTCGACTGCTTTCTCAGCCAAACCGACGCCATCCCCTTGACTCCAAGTGATACTCGCGGCGTTTACCTGTTGTTTTTCGATGGTTGATCACGCGGCAATCCAGGACCAGGAGGGACTGGATCCATTATCGTGCGTGTCCATAAGGACTCGCACACAGCCAGTTTAATTTGGACCGCCAGCATGGCGTATAGCAGGAAGGACACGATCAACAACTTTGCCGAGTACTGGGGTCTCATACATGGACTCCGAGAAGCCCAACGCAGTCACTTCGAACCGTTGTACGTGATTGGAGACAGTGCACTGATTATCTCCCAACAGCGAATGCATCGGTCCCCTAGACAGCACCGATTGGCACGTTTATACCAGACAAGTCGACGACTCGCGGATTGCATCGACATCCGAGGATGGTACCATCACTACCGTGCCTTCAACACGATGGCGGACTCAGCCGCCAACCTAGCCATGGACACCAGAACCTCAACGCAGGTTCACTTCCCAACTCATCGAGCTGCTTTCAACAATCTCACCCAGGATCTTGACAACGACGTCATGCATTGGCTTATGCGAAGTTCGGAAGACCCAAGGTCATCGGACAACACAAGGCAGCCTCACATAGGACCAAGAGGACATGCCATCCTGGTCAAAGATTATTTAGCAGTTAGAAGTGTTCTAGTGCAATCCGCGCTATAGACACATTTACACTCCTGTATGAAATTCGCAATGAAGATTAGGTAGGAGAATGGATATTGTAGGTCACGACGATGAACCTAAATATACCTCACCTTATAAAGAAAAAGTACGGAAAAGAGTTGACTGGGGATCAAGTCGAGTCTTTAATTTAGAAATTGTACCCACCGTTTCCTGTTTCGCTCCATTAAAGCCGATGCACTCCAGGACTTCATATTTTTCTTTTCCATCTGCACATCTGCATATGTCTTCAATGCCTTTTACATCTATGTTTCAATACGAAAACCGCTTAATTGTCTCGGTTTTTCCCACTGATGTCCCCAGACGAAACAGGCAAAGTGGCGGTGGTAAATTACCGCATATTTTGCACTGTTTGTCCCTTTCCGCACGTAATCGCTGTTGGTTGCGCTTGTCACACAAATCAACAACCGAGTGAAAAAGTCCCTGTAGCAGAACCAGCGAACTCCAATTAGGACGCACGCGTGAAGCATGAACGCGGACATGATGGCGCCGCCGCTGCAGGACTGGGACGACGAGGACCGCGAGATGATGCAGCTCCTGCTGCTGGGCGGCAGCCCCAACGGCGTCGACCACGCGGGCGACGTCGTCACGTCGCTCCCGCCGCAGCAGCAGAAGAACGAGCCGCAGCAGCAGAAGAACGAGCCGCAGAAGCTGAAGCACTCGAGAGCCAAGCTCTCGGCCACGGAGCGCCGTGAGAAGCACCGCGAGGTCGTGCGGCGCTCCTACCACCGCAACAAAGTAAGCGCGCTTGTCTATTGCATGCGTTCTTGACGCTGGTGAGAGGACGTATACTTATGGTTGTCTGTGTGTGATTTAGGCGGTGCTGACAAATTTGCGGGACACGGTGAAGAAGCTTGAGGAGCAGATGAAGGCGCTGACAGTCGAGAAGCGCATGAAAGCAGATGGAGAGCAACGCGAGACACCGCGTGCAGATCGTTCGATCACGACGGTGTCAAATGGAAAAGAGGGAAACCAGCGATTGGAAGAGCTCCAGCGAGAGTGCGACGCACTGAAAGCGCAATCGCAAGCGCTCGAGAGCGAATCGATGCAGCTACGCGAGACGCTCAAGTCGCATCAGCAGTTTATCGAGGCGGTGTACATGGCGAGTGATGAGACGTCGTCGGAAGAAGAGAGCGGCGATACTGACGACTGCTTCAGTGTCGACGGAACGAAGCTGTCGTCGCCATGGAGCGAGCCCACGTTCCCAGAGACGTCGGACGAAGATTTCTCGCCGGACAAGCGAAAGAAGTCCAAGTTTTACAACTCGCCACGACCAGCACACGCCACGAATGTGCTACCACGCGCGCGGCTTTCAACAGAGTTATGGCGAGATATCGGGTTCAAGCACCTGTCGCTGTCGACAGCGCGCATGCTCGTGAATGAGACGTACCAGGGCATCCTGAACTTTTCGCTAAGCGGTCGGGCGATGAGTACAGGCGCACGCGTGATGGGCTGGGAAGACAAACGGCTCATAGACGGCTCGGCGATCAAGTTCTCGCTGCGCAAAAAGTTTATGAGCCAGAAGGCGAACGAGTTGATGACGAAAACGTGGATGTGCCTCTCGGATCCCGACTGCGCCGATGAAAAATTCCGCGGGCTCTTGACGGTGGGTTTGTTGTGCGATTGCGCACATTCTTACTTGGGGGTTGTACTAAAGCAAGCGTTTTATTTTGTGTGTATGAGCAGCTTCGTATCTTGCAGCACGTGAACGACGACACCATTATCGCGCTCCGAGACACTGTGAGCCCCGACAACTCGACGGTTTTCCGCTGTGTGTATTTATTATTCCGCGTGCGCACGCGCTCCGGCTTCATCATCTGTTCGCGCTCGATCGACCACGCGTGCGTGGGCGCTCGCGACCAAGTGACGCGCACGAAGGACGGCAAAGCGATCCACTGGGTGAACTTGTTTGGCTGGTTCGTGTTTGACCAGCTAGGCTACGCAGACCACAGCTCGTCGGTGTTCTACGAGACAGGTGCGCAGCTCGAGTACGGTGGCAGCATGAACTACGGCGACGCCAGTCATCTGCCGGCGCTCGCGATGGACACGCTCTCGGTCGTATCGCGGTGGGAGAGCTTCATGATTCCGCCAGTGTTTGCGCTTCCACCGTCCTTCTGAGAGAAGCGCGAGCACGTTGTGCTCCTGGGAGAAGAGGCGTTCGTTGTGTGTCGTTGAGTGAATGTTTGGCTGAAAACAGAAAACAGAAAACAAAGCAAGGAAGCTCGTCGTCACGAGATGGATGAGATCTGCATGGATAGTAGCGCTCATGGACGCGTTTCGTTTGGGTTGACTCGGGAGCGGAGTATTTCTTATATACTTTATTTGCTTTTCTTTCGAGCGCACGAGTAGATGAGGGATACTCTATTGCATTCTGTTCGGATCATTTGGTCTCGCGACGAGCAAGCGATTGAGTTGCAGAAGACGAAGGAGAAGATGAAGACGCCGACAAGAGTGACGAAGACGATGGAAGAGGAGGCTGTGTGATCCCAAGCGACTGCAGAATTAAGTCGGTCGCCGCCAACTGCCGCTGCAGCAGCTCCCGAATGCCCGCGAGCTCCTGCAACGTGCTCTGCTCCACGACGAGCAGCCGCTCTTCAAACGCCTGGATCGCCGTCGCAAAGTTCTCGGCGACGCGCAGCGCCTCGTGCTGGGCTTTTTCGCGCAACTCGAGTTCGCGTCGCTGGGCATCGATAATGGAAATCAGACTCGACCGCTCTCTGCAAGGAAAAGAGAAATGCATAGCAGGGTAAAGGTTAGTACATCTGAGAGGCGAATTGCATGCAATACACACAAATGGATCGAGATTGCCAATGACGTTCGCGTACTTGTCCCAAGTGTCTTCCTTTGTCTCGATAGGCGGCTGCTGTTGTTGCGCATTCGTATTGTTGCTGCTGTTGTTATTGCTGCTATGCTGCTGACTTGCACTGGACGCGGACGACGAGGACAGCGCGCGTGTGATCGTTTTTGTCGCTTTCCGGCGCTCGAGTGGCTCTGCAATCGGTTGTGGCGCTGCACACAAATAGCAGCATTAAAAAGACTGCTCCCCCATGAATCATGCATTAGGTTTCTTGCCTTTGCCGCGCTTCCATGGCGTGCTCGCACACACGCTCCTGGCGTACGAGGTGCAACTGGATGGAGCTTTCCTGCGATTCGGCGGGATGGACTGCGGCCACCCTCGCGGTCGTCGTGCTAGGAGCACCATCCTCATCGTCCGCGCGATCGGCGTCTGCATCCACGTTGCTACGTCCACCAAGCGACGACGTCTCCACCTGCGAGGCGACGTGATCACCACCTTTCCCTGAGCCTATGGACTTGCGCTTGGATGTGTTTGTCTATAGACACAATAGATATACGAACTGTGAATGCGCGAGTCATAAAGAGCGCTACATCGGCGAGTGTATCGGACAGGACCTTGGGGCTGAATGTGCACTCGTGGTCTTCCACATTCGAGAGCTCCTGGCATTTACTCTGTAGCTGCTCAGCGCCATATGTACACATTTGAGCACCCACTTGTAAAGCATTAAATCCATAGCAAACAGCGTTCAGACGCACTCGCTTTGCGCTGTCCGTGGAGCTTCCACGCCATTTGCTTGTCGTAGATGGCGCTGTCGGTGGCGCCAGCAGCCGCAGCGGAGAGCGCATTGGCAGTTGAAGTGGCTGTAGAAATGCTGCAGTTGCCCGTTTTGATGCGCGGCGTCGTCTTTCCAGCTCGTTCCTGGTCCCGATGGTCGTTTAGCATAGTGGAAGTCGCGCCAATGTGCATGGCCGTGCAGCTACTATTGTTATTTTGTGCGCAAGTCCACGTCGTTTCAGGATCGCGATGATACCAGCACTTTGATTGGGTAAAAACAGTTTTCTAAATTTTGAGCGAATCAAAATGTATTTTATGGTGTCGATTTTTATCGAATCATTGACTTCCAATATGTTTTCTTTCCCTGCTACAACTCACAATGGAGCCAACAATGCTGGATGTGACGATGCACATGCTCTTCCTGCTGCAGCAAGCGCAGAACAAGAACGAGCGTCCCATGGACGCCTCTTTCCTGCTGCTGTATTTGCCACTGGCGCGTCTTCTGCGGCAACTGCCTCCAGGCTTGGACGGCATGCCAGAGCCAAAGATGCATTCATGATCTTCCATTTTTCCAAGAATTCTTGGTTTGCACTTTGTAGCTGCTCACATCGAAAAACAACACACGTGCTGGATACACATATGAGGCTTCGACACCATTTGCTTGGCGTGAATGGCCTGTGGAGCCGCAGAGAGCGCGCTGGTAGTGGCGCTGGCATCGGAAGCTTCAAGTGGAGACGTCGCAGTTGCCTGTCTTCATGCGCGGCGGCGTCTTTCCTGCTCGTTCCTCCTGCCACTTGTGGCCATAGTTGCTGCGCCAACATGCGTGCTGCTGCCAATATGTGCAGTCCATCCTCTATTTACTGACACCACTCTCTCACAATACCCTGTCCAAAGCGATTGGATCGCTTGATAGTGTTGCTTCTACAGCAAACGTGGGATCACTGGCTTTGGTGCTATCACAGACATATCCTGTCACATCTCTGCTTAAGCCATGCTGTCCAACAAAACAGGAGTGACCTGGAATCCCGCCAATCACGAACTTTTGAGCGAGATTGCCATCTCTTCTCACAGGTACAAAACGAAGCCAGTTGGATCGCAATTTGCATTTGAGTGCTTGGAAAGAAAGTACACCCGAAACCATAAGAAATTGTTGGTGTCACACAGGCATTACATCGAGAGCACTTGGGATGTCTGGCATTCTAAATCCATTCCAACTGATTTTATGCAACTTGGCTTGTATCGATGGAATCAGTGCACTGAGTCGGATGGGCATAACCGACGCACACAGAATACCCTCTCATTTCCGATCGGTCCAACTGTGTCAGCAAATAGAGGATAGACTGCATGCAACATGTTCAAGCCCCAGGATCAAGCTGACTGACTCCTGGAATCCGATTGGGCAACAAACGTGCTGCCTTTTCTTAGCGAGTCAAAAATCTTCTGGTGTATCATAAACAGTATTTTTAGCCAATCAGTGTGCAAATGTACGTTTCTTACCCACTTCAACTCGCAAATCAACTCGGTGGCAATCAACGAATAAAAGACTGGAGCAATCGCATCATACCCAGATTTTCACTCGTGTGTGTGTGTGTGTGTTTTTCTTCTGTGAGGCACCAAAATACACGTCAAAGCACCACGGAATCGCTCTTCTTGATATCTCATCGGTATCCTGCCCAACATGTGAACGCACGGGCAGACTTTCTATATATGCAAGCAACCAAATAAACTGCGGGTGAATGCGTATTTGAGTGGGTGAGCGTGCACACCGTGAGTTCATATCTGTACTGTACAAGGACGTACGCAGTGGCCAAAGTAGATGGGTGCGGCTCAAACAGTTCCCGCCACCTCACCCATAGCCACGAGAGTCAATGGGAAATATCATGAAAGCTTTTACAGCCACACATTTGCTCGAATAAATGCGGTCCGAAAATCTGCACGCTTGGTTTCAGAATGCTCTTTATTCCGCATATTCATTGCTCCAATGTTTGCTTCCTGGCTTTTTGCTTTCGAGCCGACCGACTTGATCGCAAAATAGCACGTAAACAGCAAGCATGGATCATTTTTATCCCACTCATGCAAAAGCAAGTAACACTCATGCATTCGTTCTCACAGGTTCAACAAAGTCATATAGTCAGTAAAGCATCAAACTATTTCTCATCTGCTACAACGGGGTTATCCGTTACCAAGGGTACCAAGCCTCGTTTAGTGAGATTTGCACCTCCCCCTTCCTCTGTCTCTCCCCACTCTGCCCTTCCCCTTTTATAAAAAAAAACGAAGGTGTAAGGCAGGGGTCTTCTATTAAGAGCGCTCGAAAACCTCAATGCGAGTGTATTGGCGTGATGATCACAGTCGACAGATGCACATGCGCCATGGCCACCGCGCGCTCGAGCTTCCGCCCGCCGCCGCCCGCGTCGTCCGCGCCTCCTCCCACTACTGCCGCTTCTCATATCGAACAACAGGTGCGTTTTTATTTGTGTAAAAAGAATAACAGACTGAGTGGTCGATCAGCCATTTCTCGTTGTGTGTCCTTCCTTATACACACACCGCACAACGCGAACAGTGGAGTGTGTGTGTGTGTGTGTGTGTATAATGGCGTCCATGCCTTCGTACATGGACGAGGACGATGCGGCTATGCTCTTCTTCGATACGGTGGACATGAATCCGGACGATGCGATTACTTACTTCCCGCCGTCGCCTCCCCCTTCCTCCATGCAGCAGGGCTTCCTGATGATGCCGCACGCGCCGTCGCCGTCACACCACATGGACCCGATCAGCAGTAGCGCCAGCGCCATGCCGCTCGTGACGAAGCCGCCGCTAGCGAAGAGCGCGTCCTTGTCGTCGTCGCCGTCGAGCGTCGTCAAGACCCAGAAGCTCACGGCCGCCAAGCAGCTGCTGTCGCTCGACGAGGTGGAGCGCGAGATCCTGCGCCACAACGCACACCTGCCGCCCGAGGCCAAGCGCAAGATGGCCAAGGCCGAGTTCAAGCGCCTCAAGCATTGCGAGACTGTGCGGCAGTCGCGCGTCCGCAAAAAAGTACGTCAAGTAGCACGTTTGTAGATGGAAATGAGGTAGTACGCTCATGTATCTGATGTCATTTATGTAGGCGGAGCGCAAAGACCTCCGTCAGGTGAACGATGAGCTCGAAGTGATGCTGAGCAAGGCGCTGGACGAGTTCCGGAAGCGCAACAACTGGATGGAGTTTGACGAGGACTCGCTGCGCGACGTCATGTTCAAGAAGTTTGTGCACTCGATCTACGAAGTGCGCGGCCTGCGCACCGAGAGCGCCGACCTCAAGGACCAGCTCATGGTCTACGACACGCTCGGCGAACACTTTCAGCGGCTGCAAGATGATTTTAAGGTATGCGCTGAAGCAACATGCTTTTATGAATCATTGGTGGTTAAATTGTGTATGTTTTTTGTGTGATAGATTCCGGATTATGTCAAGTTTCGGCATTCGTTCGGGACGATCCATTTCAAACCGCTGTCGGACGACGAAGCGCGAGAGATCATGGTCGACTCGCACCACCAGGCAACGTCGTTCTTCGAGTCAATGCGGCTCGCGGGCGCCGGGAACGAGCAGGAGAAGACCATGGGCTGGACACAGCACCAGCGCATCACGTCCGACGGTCGCGTGCAGTTCAATTTCACGAAGCGCATCTTCACGATCGGCACCGAGGAGCTCGTGGAGAAAAGCTGGGAGATGTACTGCGACTTTGAGTTGTATCACGGCATCTACGCGTCCGTGCAGAAACTCGAGATATTGCAGACAATCAACGAGGACACGCTGTTGATCCGGCGGGACCTCCAGGAAGGCGTGACGGCACCGATCTTTCGCACCATCTTCCTGCTATTCCGCATCAAGTTGGAGAACGGGTACCTCATCTGCTTCCGTTCGCATAATCCAGAGGTGTACGTGGACGACGAGGACGACCCGAACGTGCAGTGGATGGACATGTTTTACTGGCTCATGATCACGGACCCGGTGGATGGGTACGATCTGCAGCACTCGCCGCCGCAACGTGGCCGCAATGACCAGCGTCGAGGACCCCCAGGCTGCGACGTCACCTTTGGCGGCAACCTGCTCAACCACAAGAGCGCGCAGCACGCGACGCGGTGGAAGTACCAGATCGCCATGGCGCTGCTGCGGTGGGAAAGCAACGCGGTCGCGCCGCTGTTTGCGCTCTTTGGGTAGAACGCGATGTGTGCGTTCGTGGTGGTGGAAGTGTTTTTTTTAGATTATTTGGATGGTGGATGAAGTTGAAGAAGAGGAAGAAGAAAGAGAAGAACAGAGCAGCAACGTAGAAGGAAAAGAAGCATCTCAAGTATTTATGAGGCTGAAGGAAGCGAGAATGTGGTCGAGTACTGACTCGAGCGAGTATGGAGAAAATGGAGTCGATGGAAATGTCCCAAATGTATTTTTGCCGCTCGTTGCAGTGGTTTCGTGCGTGCAGATTACTTTGGCCGTTTGCTTCTTGCTGCTGCGACGTTGTTGCTTGCATAGCGATCTCGTCTGCAACAATAGCATGAGCAACTCCCTCCAGTTAGAGGACATGAAGAAGGGTCGGCGTTGCGTCCGAGAAAGTTACGCAGCGCTGGCTATTTGGAGAACCAAAGCTGGCACACACAGCTTCCATCGTTTCTCCAGACGATCGCCATGATCGTTGCTGGCTTGTGTCTCATACCCCCACTCGCCGAGTACAGTGAAGACCACCCAGGTGCTTCTTGCCTCTGTCGTCGAAGCCATTAAGTCCCCGCTTAGTCAACTATGTCGGTGCTCTCCAATCGTGTCGGCTTGCTTGTGGTCTTCTTTCTTTGCGTGTGCGTGTATGCGCAATGGAGTGTGGCAGAAACCCATTCCAAGGGTCATTTGCAACGCCATCGTCGCGACGGCAAGCACAAGTCGGGCAAGCGCTTTGGCGGCGCGCATGTGAAGAGACCCGAGTACTACGGCTCGGGGTGCCCGCCGTCGTCACTGAGCCTCGTGAATTCGTCCGACGAGACGTCGTTCGCGATGACGATCATGTTTGCCGACTTCCAGGCCGCGACACTCGACACCAAGCTGCGCGACCAGAAGAAGTGTTTCATCAACGTCGAGCTGAGCGTTGAGCCGGTACAAGAGGTTTCGCGGCGAGAAAGGCGACATCACGAAGAAGACGTTCGCCTCTGGGTTCATGGACGACATCTACGAGGCAGTGGACTTCGACCAAGTGGCGTGGACGCCGTGTGGCTTGAATCAAACGAATTCCAACAGCAAGCAGAACGAGTCGCACTGGATCCGCATCGAGAGCACTATCATCGCGGAGAAAGCGCTTGCGGGCGGCGAGGACGTGCAGATCACGATCGACTCGAGCGACTCGATGCTCGCGAAGGGCGTCGCGTACGAAGTCGTCTCGCGTCCGTGTGCTTAAGCCGCCATGAATGGCTTG
Organism: Globisporangium splendens; assembly: GCA_006386115.1. NCBI lineage: Eukaryota > Oomycota > Peronosporomycetes > Pythiales > Pythiaceae > Globisporangium > Globisporangium splendens. The sequence continues at coordinate 102,387 of VFIW01000062.1, read as the reverse complement.
GCTGCGTTCACGTAGACTCAGCGTACTTGGTCTCAGCATTGTCATTATAACCAAGACTCTTTACTGTAGCGTACACTCTCGCGAAATCTGTTGGCCATGATCGCCTTGCGCCTGTGCGTCATCTGGAACCATCCGATGGGTCGCATAGAGCGCATTTTGCCGCACTTTGGCGTCGTCTGGGAACGCAAGCCGCGCTTTTTCGCACACTGGAAGCGCGCCAGCGTCCAGACACGCAGTCATCATCTCCTCTAACAGCACATACGATGAGGGTCCTAATCGTGCGTCATGGAAGCGGTGGTGAGTATTTTTCTTACTGTCCTTGGCACTGATGACACCAATGAGCCAGCATCCTGCCGCTTGCACGAGGCTGTTGCTCGGAAACCTCTTCATGGCCGCGACCACGATCTCCAAACCGCCTTTGATCACAATCTCCACCATCACCGCCGTCTGCGTGGCGATGGTGAACACGTCGGAGCATGGCGATGGTGAACACGTCGGAGATTGGCGCACAGGCTCACTAGTGTCGGTGCTTGGAGAGATGGAGGGATAAACTAATGGTGAGGTGAAGACATGGGGAAATGCAAAGAGCGCTCTTTTACAATGAATACATAATTCCCGACCATGCAAATGCATGCTAAAGAGGTTGATTTAAGCTTGTACAACCTCGAGTGCATGCTTTACAAAGGTACTGCAATTGAAGACAACGACATGAAGCGAGAGCTAAAAATAGTGAGGAAGAGTGTTGGTGCAATTCGACACAATACTGCAAGGCAACTTCAACTCGCAATCGGCCCTTTTCTGCACAGACTAGATCGGATTATAGCTGACGAAAACTATTTGCCCTATCAATGCCATTGTCTCAACTTTGTGCACGCATTTCCGAGTTTGTGTATTTTTTGATACAATTAATTGATGGTACACTGCTGGACTAAACGATATTTAGCATTTGACCATTAGAAAGAATAGTACCGCACAAGCGTCTTTATCAAATTAGCAAGTAGATGACATTGGTTGCATGAACGGAAAGAATGTGTTATTTAGGGAGTACAGTGGCTGAGAATGATGAGGGTTACATACGAAGCGGAGTCAGATTATTTATGGAAATGAGCTTCACTCGGACACGGAACGCCGCCTTTACTTATGGGAAGTGTGCTCTTGTGCCGTGCTTTGAACGATGTTCCGGAGTGAAATACAGCTTGTGCCTGCAGTTCATTTTTGAAAGCGTCAGCATTTGCTTTGCGCTTGACTGGTTGGCTAACTCTACGCGGTGATATTTGCACAGGCATTTCCGTGCGATTGAGTTTGCACACCAACAGCGACCATGCAGTTGAGCCGACAGATTTCCGATGAAACGAAGGGGGTCGCCTTGAACAGGACGCCATCGAATCTTTCTTCCTTTAGGCAGCTCGTGTGATGGCGATGTACAAACTCAGATCGTAGCTCTGCTCCAACTCTACGTTTTCAAAGAACAATTCCAGGAGCGTTATCGTTTCGAGCACGCGTACCCTTGTTCTGTGATGTTTGACTCGCGTTCTGTTTTGATATGCCTGACCAACTGCTCGCCGTTTTCCTGAGTGTGGCCATTGCTGCTACAGTGCATCTGTGGTTCAGTTGACATGGGTCCTCCCAGTCGTGTTTGATATGCATACTGTACGTGTGCACTTGTGAGGAATCAAAATCTGGTCGAGACGAATGGTGTTTCAACATTGCGTTCTCGTGGTCCACGTTTAGATTACTTAGCAGCGGTTGGTCTCCGAGTCACATTCATAATTCTCTACGGTAGATCACAAGGGAATTGATCGCATTCTCGCTCTCTACGGTAGCCGCGATCGGTCTCAGAGCTGCAGCACTCGTTGCTCTCTGCATGAGATCCCACGTGTCTGACCGTCTCGATGCTCGGGGGATGAAGAATCAGTGAGACTGCCTGGTGTATCGCACGCTTTTGGCTGCCAAACACGGCGCGATCTTTCGAAGAACTCGACGACAACGGAGGAAGTCCACGCTCTCTCCTCCAATTGACTCCTCTCGACAGCACCAAGCGTGACTTACGAGGTCCCATCGCGGTTCCGTTCATTCATTCAGCGCCACGTACGCATGTGTACGAGACGCTGTCCAGTCCCTCTATTGGGGGTTCTTCATTTGTGTGGACCCATGGACCACTTCAGCGAACGCTCACTTTGGCGCACGCGGGATTTCATCGAGTGACGCATGTGGCAGTGGTCCACTCTGCCTGTGATGCGTTGGTGCTTGAGCCTGTCTCGGAAAGTGGTCCAACTTGATCTTCTGCAAGACGGACGCACCGCAGACTCGCAATGCGACGAGCGAGCAAGCGCCAGCACGAAAGGAATGGCGCAACTCCGATCACGAAGTAGGGATGACTGGACGAATTGTCGACCGCCACCCTCATTTGTGCAATCAAGCAGCGCCGAAACACAGCGCGGGTACATTCCCTCAATGCGACGGCTCTCGTGAAGAGGAGCCCGGGGTTGTTCAAAATGGAAAAAGCCCTCCGCATGTGTCGACAAGCGCCATCGCATCCATACTTCAAGCGCAGATGCTGAATTGGGACGAGAGGAACGACTTTATTCCCTGGCATTCTGCATGCTCGAATGAGGAGCAATATCCCATATCATAATGCTCAGGGTTACAGTGTTGCATCTGGCAAGAGGAAGATACGTTCCCTCGTTTCTGTCCATGGCTCAAATCGGTGCTGTAAAGTGGAAAGTCGCATCAGCGCAGTCTTTCTGTGAGCTTGATCCCTCTCTCTCTCTCTCTCTCTCTCTCTCTGTCCGTCGCTGTAGAAAAAAAGAGACAGGAGTCACGTGTCTGCTGTTTGTTGAGTTTGGCGCGGATTGTTGGGGCATTTGCGGTTGGCATGTGCTGACGCTTTTAGCTGTTTGACTTTTTTTTCAATTCTAATGTGGATACATGCAGCAGGAGGGAGGTGGCTGCTGTATGCATTCGTAGTGTATACTTCAGCTTTCGGTCACCATCCAGTTTCCAAGTACAGTATTCTGAAATACAGTGCAGCAGGCGTATCACATGCCACGACCTGACCGATGACGAAATGCCGGCACAAGATCGCTCTTGGGATTTGAAAAACCAACAACCTCCAGACAATCAATTGCACGCTGAGAAAAGCCACATCTGAAAGATCTTTTTCTACAGAGAGAGCTTCAGTAGAGAGCCAATGTGGTTCTTTTTCTTAGCGGCATGTTCGAGTTTGTGCATGCGTTGGTGTTTACGTGGAGGACTTCTGGTTTGTCCACAATTTAAGCTTGGACTATACGTTGCGGTGCAGTAAAGAGACATTGGGTACACGTGAAAGAAACCGGCATGCACCAGCAACATTCCTGCGCGGATCAGATCCACCAAGACTTTCCAGTGTATTGCTCGAGACCTCGAGCAACACAGGGTGGAGCGTCTTGGAGGAACGAGCTGAACCTTATTTACTGTTTAAACTAATAGTATAGCCTTTAAGATGTCGTCAATGAGCCGCTAAGGTGTTGCGTCTAACAATGCAAGACCTCTGTATGAGGGTGAATATCATGCGTTCCTCCAGGACGCTCTGCCCTATAGTGCAAATTCGTGCACAAGTGGTTTTCCGCTTTTGTTTTCGTTCAACTCGCCAAGCACAATCAGAATCAATTTACAAAAATCTGGAACAAGCGAATATCAGCAGACAGACAAGAGCCTCGAGCAACATGGTAGGTGCAAACAAATTTCACGTGCACAGCGCGCGTGAGCGTGGGTAGAAAGTCGCAAATGCGCGTTTCTGTTTTGCAGTTTGCCAAGCGCAACTTTAAAGACACCTTAATTGGCTTGGTGTTTCACGGGTCGGAGACGAGGCTCTTTCAAACTGGATGGAAATCAATACCAGCACCGTGTTTCGAGTGTCAACTTGTTGCTGCCACTTTGTTTGGTGATTTGCAAACATTTTGTAAACTTGCTTGGGGAGCAAAGCAATCTAAAAGTGTGGTTTGAGGCACTTCAATTTCGTAAAATTTCATGAGGATGGATGGATGGCCGGTGCATCGCACTTCGCGCACTTCGCGCTGGTCTTCATGACGCAACAGCCCGATCATCTCAGCATTCGATGAGTGCCATCCCCGCCTTTGCATATCCGGATCTCACGCATGTTTCTCTCTAAACTCTAAACACTTGCGTGCAAAAGGAGACATCAAATGCGTCTGCTGAACATCATCCTATGCATAGATTTGCATCTTGTGAGATGCCTCCTGAGGGCAAGCAAAGACTCGCTTTGTCGCATTCCTTTTGGCTCATTTGTGCATTCGAATGGACATGAGGCAGCTCGGGCTTGTCCATCAGGCAGGTGCATGCATGCATGCATACTCTGCGAAATAGTGCTTTCTTCCCAACATATCACACTCAAGCCAAGTGCCGTTCTGATCGCTCCCTCGAGAGGAGAGGCTGCTCTCTTTATCAGGCAGGAGCTCCACTAAGGTTTCGGCGATGATGCCGAACGTCACAGACGCATCCGCCTTTCTCATCGGCGCCAATCTCTGGGGGGAAGAACAGAACCGAGACAAGAGTTGCCTCACGTGCACGACGCGGCCGATGACAAGGCCAACGTGCCGTTAATTGCCATTGCAACTGTCCAAACGGCGAGCGCAGTGGCACGTTCATCTGCTTCACGCGCGTATCTTTCAGATGGAGCGGAAATGAGATCCGCGCAACTGAAGCGCTCCTGCCACATGCACCAATTCACAATCCAGTACTGCACCGAGTGCTTCTAATGCATTCAACGAAAATGGACGTTGATGTCGCGTTTACAACTCACGATGTGCTCTTGAAGGGGCGAACTCCATGCTCACGGAGCTTTAATGGACTGCGGCATGGAATTGACGTCCACCCACCTGACACGGCGTCGCAGTCCACTTGACTCGGTCTCGATGCAACTCCCAGAATCAAAAAACAATAGGACACGCGGCGCGGCATTGTGTTTGGACAATGGATCCCACGGCTGTGTTTGTGCAGTTGAATCAATCCGCTTTATTTTCGGGATGAGAAAGAGACGCACTGCGATCTTGGATGGCGTGTTGGAGTTATCACATCGGTGCGTTACTCCGATCGCATGGAGACGAGCAACAGCAGGTCTATAGGAGAATGAACACCAGGTGCGAGAGCCGAGCCGATTTGTTTCCAGCTTACTACTGTACGGGAGAGTACTGCAGGATCAAGGGTTTCGGCTGTCTCGAGCGGCGTCCGTTTATGCATGGTGTCATCGACGAACCTGTAGAGCGTGCGATCATAACCGGGCCATTGTGGACAAGCAGCAGCTGCCTCGTTTGAGCAACTCCACTTGATTCCAAACCGGTCGCTAGGGTTTCCGACAAACGCAAACATAACACGCACACACACATACAGCAACATGCACTTTTGGATGTGTGTCCAAGTGAGAGAGAGAGAGAGAGAGAGAGAGAGAGAAAGCAAAAAGGGGAAGTCTGTGACGAGAAAGGCCGATACGCCTCATCATTTTCTGATTGAATGTCCCTCTAACTTTTGAGGCATTCATTTGAACAGACTGAGGTCGTCTTCGCGCGCACGGTTCAAAATGACCAGTTGGGGCTGAAAACGACGTTTCGGACCAAAGTTGACTCCGCGAACACGACGATCCCAAACACACACCGATTTGGGATCAAAATGATCATTTTCAAAAATAGCACCGACCCTTGAGTTTTCGAAACGTCGTTTTCTCGACCAACCTGCGTTCTGTGGTTGCGTTATTAAAGAGGACGCACTGAGCGTTGAAAAATGGACTTGGGATGCGCGAACTCATTAATTGCAAAACGTCTCTTTCAGAATGAGACCATTCTCTGTGATCACGTTTTCACAATGGCTATTCTGCCAAAACTGCGTTGTGCGCGAACACGGTCTGCACCAAACAGAGCATATTTGACGCGAATTATCCGACCGGTTCCGAAACTCGTACAGTATGGAAAAGGGGCATTGCTTTTAGTCGAGAATGGCTGAGTAACTCAAACACGCTCCGAGACAATTTAGAAAAAAGACTTCGCAGATTCAGTGCCAAATATTGTGTCTGCAGCACGATTGTCGATTTTCAATGTGTGCTTGAGTAAATGTATCATAACCTCAGCAAATGAACAGTGCAGCGATTGGTCTGATATTGTTGGCAACCAGCTCGGCGATGAGATTTTAGTTCCAGACTCAAAATCCCCCTTTTCATTTGCCAAGGAGTCAAATGACCCGTTTTCGCTCAGTAATGTTGATTTAGTATCTGAGTTGTTTCGAGTCGTTGAAGCAACCATTTTGCGTGTATGTAACTTTCGCCCCGAGTCCGCCTCAAGGGGCCAGTGTTTCGGCTGGTAATTCGAGTCTGCACGATTGCAAGAAACGCTCAGCGAGCACAACCTGGTCATGCATCGAGCGCCTGATCTCGTTTTCTTGTTCAGATGCTTTGTGCAGTGTTCAAGACCACCTGATCGTGATTAGAAGGCACACACATACTCTCTAGGCTGACGAAACGCTCATGAGCAATCTCGAGAGCAGTTAACTTGGAGTGAACGTCACACCATCCTCTCCAGTTAAAGTGCGGGTATCAATATCCTACCAACTGCATTATCGAAGCTATTTACTGAGGCTACAAAATCCAAGCATTTTGGAATGCTGAAACGCACTGGACATCCATGCTGCCATTGGCTTTGCTACTGTGTGGCGTGAATGCATTTCGAGTTCTTACCACAACTCAGCGAGCATGCTGAAGTTCACTCCCACTGTACGCCACTCGTGCGCAAAAGCGCTGTGAGCCTTGCGAGTTCGCGACGGCATTTTTCGCCATGTAAGTGGGGTTGCCTTTCTGCAAAACGGTGACAGGTGAGTGGGCTGAGCTCCACGTCGTGGCTTTTTGACGGAGAGTCTCGACAAGAAATTCAACATGCCAAACAGCGCTTCTGATATCCCTCCATGCTAATCTCATCACGCCACTTGCACTACCATATGGTACGGCACAGATGTACCGAGTCGGTGGAAAATGACGGAATGGGGACTTTGGTTGCTTTTTTTACACTTGGAGATGCCCTATTGGTTTCGATCTGAGATCCTGAAACGTTCGATTTTTGCAAATGAAACCAAAGTTGGACGCTGCAGTGAACGCCCCCACTTTTGTCAGTTTGTACTCGCAGCTTCAACGTTTGACTCGTCCATTCTTGCTCTGCCGATGTTGTTTCCTTCGCCGTAAAGAGAGAGCCGACTGAGGTGACCCACTCTCGGGTAGACAGTGGGACTCTGCTCGAGTACACGCACTTTGTCAACGGATCAAGCGACGATGCAACTGTGTTCACGCCACTTTGTGGCACATTCACTCTGGCAATTGGTTCAATTCTGGGTTCGACTTGTGCAGTCAACAGCGATGCTGCATTGATACCTACAGTACAGTACGATCGGTCAGAAGAGCGAGCGAATGAGGGAGCGCACGTCGACGACCGGTGACACGTACGTGCGCTCGACTTTCCCGTTTTCATCTGAGAGAGATCATGCGTCTCGTGAGCGTCCTCGCCGTTCGTCTCAAGCTCCCGACGACTTGCTGCCTGCCTCACACCAAAGCAAGCATACTGTACGACACGACAGGATTGCTTGAAACGGCCAGCGTGTAGAAGTGTGGAAACGTTTCATCCACTCACGTTCTGTGCCTTCACAAGCCTGGCCTTGACAAAGCAGCGCACCAGAAAATTCGGGCTTTCGTTCACAGTCTCTCCGAAAGTGTTGAGGCCAACACTGTATCTCTCTCTCTCTTGGTCGAATAAACACGCTCTGCGTTCTCCCACCTTTCATGATACATTTCGTCGTCGTCACTGTCGGCGCAGTGCTATTTGCACATGCACTTTGCGCATCGTTTCTATTGACGCTGCTGCGGTTTAGACAAAAAACAAAAACACAAGAATGTTTGGGCAGATAAATAGAAAGTAGCGTTTTGGACGGAAGGAAGAAAAGCGAAGAGCTCCTTGTTTTTTTCGACGCGAGGCAAACAGAACAGCGAGCGTCCGGCGTTCCTCCAAACACACGCGCACTCACACACTCACTCGTCTGGCCCGTCTACCCGCGCACCATCGCTCTCCGTCCCGTTAATGTTCCATGGGCGAGTGACGGGGTGAGTGGCATTTGGATGACAGAGAGGAGTCGCCAGCTGGAAGGAGGAAGGAAAGGTGAAAGGAAGGAAGGAAGGAAGGGAGCGCAGAGAAAGAGCAGCACATGGGGATGGACCGTACCGTACTCTGTATCACCATTTGAAAGTGAGAGAGAGAGAGACGCGCTCACTCTTCTTTCAAGAGCTGCTGCATCCGCCGCCGCGCACAATCGCTGCTGCAGTTGGTATTTTGCACAGCCGAGCACAAGTGCGCGCTGCGACCTGCGTGTATACACATACATAAACACACACCATGAGCTTTGTGGAGATGATAACCCCAACGACCGCTTCTGCTGGCGCGTCGTCGTCTGACGCGTCCGTGTTCACGAACGAGGAGATCTCGATGATCCAGGAGATGTTCCTGAATGGCAACGGCGCGGCGATCGCGATGGAGCCGCTCAAGATCATCGTGGACGACGCCATGATCTCCGAGAAGGACTTCCAGATCAGCGACATCTCGATCACGGACGGTGGTTTGGCGCTGAAGGCCGACGAGTTGATGCTCAGCGCGGACGACGCCACCAGCGTCCTGCTCTCGCCGATCGGCTCGGATGCGACGTTCTTGAACCAGTTCCTGTTCGACGAGAAGGATGCCATGGAGGCGTTCTACTTGGAAGCGATTGACCCGTTCCAGAGTTCCCCGGTGAAATCGGAGGAGACGAAGAAGGTCAAGGCCGGTGCTCCTCGACCTGCATCGCCTAGCCCGATCGAGCGCGCGAACACGGACGCGGAAAAGACTTTGATCACGCTGCGCTCGAAAGTCGAAGCTTTGACCAAGATGTACTACACGCGCTGCCACCGCTTGAACGGCGGCTCGGAAGACTCTGCTGTGAACGTCGGAAAGGTCAAGCTCGTGCACGCGATTGAGAAGCTTCAGCGCATCACGCAAGGTCTGTCGAAGATGAACGCGCAATTGGTCAAGGAAACGACGAGCACCACCCAGCAGAGCGCGTCGTTCATGGACCATATGAGTGGTGAGCTGAACGACGCTGAAAAGATCGTTGCCTCCGTGAACGAGCAAGCTTGTGCCGATGCTATCACGGAAGCTACGAAGCGCGCGACAGACTTCTCCGTTGCAGGCGACGCCAAGGAAATCATGGGCTGGGCTCACAAGAGTGCGATCAACGAGAGCCACACGGTCTCGTACTCGTTCGAGAAGGAGTGCAAGTCTGCCAGCATGCGCGACATCATGCGTAAGACCCGGGAGTGCATGAGCTCCTCGGAGCAGCTCTCACGTGTGGTCTGCGGCTCGGCGAAGGTGCGGGTGCTGAAGAAGCTGTCGGCAAATGCAGCGGTGGTGCTGTACGACGTGACCAGCAAGGATGCGACGCGAGTTGACCGTGTGCTTGCGGTGTCGTACCATGTGGAGCTCTCGGACAATCGCGTGCTGATCGGACTGTGCTCGATGAACCCGGCGGCTTCGTCGAGCGAGAACGTGCGATGGATGGACTGCAGCATGTGGCAGATCCACGAGGCCAAGTCCGATGGCGCGTTCGCGATCTCTTCGTGCGGTCAGTTCGCGTACCCTTCGCGAGAAGAGGCCGAGGCGATGGCCACGGAGATGGTGTGCTCGCACATGAAGTGGGAGAACCAGGTTGTTGGTCCCGTGTTCCATATTTAAATCGGCAAAGCACAAGATATGTTAATAGTTACGGATAGAGAGAGACACACACACGAACCGAAGGAGCGCAAGCACTGACTCCTGTGCGAACAGCGCAGCTTGCAGGACATAGTTGTAAAAAGCAAGATTAATTTATTGTCCGATGAACATCACACGCACAAGTGGTCAATTATTGGTTCCACAACAACCACCGCAACTCCATTGATTCTGCAACTCGGTCGTTTCCATGCTGCAGCTTCGTTCAGCGACATCCACAACCGATCTATTGGTTCAACAACGAACGCCTCCATATCTATTGCATGTCTCCATTTACAGCTCAGTAATCACGCAACTCCATTAGCATATCGTCATTACGACTCGATGTGCATTTGCATTTCCGCAAGCAATAAATAGCGCATGCTCGCGTGCAGCCAGCTGTATCCTTTTTCCCAGCGTTCGTGTCGGCGAGCGACTCAACCTGCACTTTTGCCTCGTTTCGTGCGGCTGCGACACCCAATTAGCTCATGCATTAGCGTTTGTGCGCATTTCTATGGCTCGCCCCCATCAAAAAATCACAGAAACAAAAAAACACCAGGCAGCAGCAGCGACTTGGATACAGAGAAAAGATCGCGCTGCTCCGTTTCTTTTCCGCATAGTAACCACAAGTGTTAGTAAATATTAGCAAGCTCGTAGAAGCAAACCAGCCACCAAAAAATGCCATGAGAATGCAAACAAATCTATGGGCTGGCAGCCAAAAGCGTTCCCCAGATTTGCGATCCGGCTTGAAGCAAATCTGGAACGAAACGCTCGCGCAAAGCCGCCATCCATTCCTCCTTTCCTTCAAGTATCCATCCATTTATCCAATCGCCCGGCGCTTCTCTCTGATCGACAGGTTGCTCGATGGACCCAACTCCAGTCTAATTGCAGTGCAGCGAGCGAGAGGGACGTGCTTTCTGGCGTGCGTGTCAATGGGAAAGCGCTCTTTCTGCCAGTCCGCCTCGCACGCCATGACACGCAGGCAGTCAATCCAGTCAAGTAAGGCAGGCAGGCAGGCAGGCAAGCAAGCAGGCAAGCAGCAAGCGCGAGAAGAGACTGGATCTGTTGGCGCGGGTGGCTGCTTTGTCTGGACTCCACTTGCCCAAATCGCACACTCTGTCTTTTCTGCTGCAGTCGCCTCCTCCCGCTTTCGACTGGTTTGTTGCCCGCAAGCGTGGCCGAAATAGGGACCATTTCGGACTGGCGTCACTGCGCGTCGCCCCATTGCAGACGCTCGCATAGTGGGAGCTCTCGGGAAACGGAAAGCGTAGCCAAAGCGGTTACGCGAGGGAGAGGGGCGCGAGATGAGGAATCGCATCAATCAGATCCACAGGAAGAGGTGCAGCTCCGATTTTTTAAACACCTGGCGACGTGAAGTGAGGGAGGATTTACAAATGGGACTCTCGAAAGAAAAGAATAGACGGTGCGCTGTCATTGGTGAACGAGGATGCATGCTCACAGCGCCAGCACAGCACCCTAGACAAACGAGGACCAGATGGATGAGTGCTCAGTTAGAAACGGCACTTCTCGATTCTTCAAAAGAGCGAAGTGAGCTCAGCTCACCCTATTGGTGTACCTGAATGCAAAAGACTTCAAAGAAAGCGTGTAGAGGCCGAGAGTCGGCTGATTTGCTACTACAAATGGCTACTAGAAGCCATTTGCTGACAGCCATTCAACAGTGCAGAAGATCTGATCTGAATGCACAGAAAAGAAAACTTCTGGATTCGTTGGGGTTTCTGTGTCTGATCTGACATTAAGTGTCGGTTGGTTCAAGAATTATTGTTGGAATTTCTGTTCCAGCCAACCAAATTGCTCCCATACATGTCTCCATACGACCACCCGAAACTTGAAACTTGGCAGCTTCACTGCATTGTGCTGTGTGCAGTACCGTAAGTGCGAAAAGTACAGTGTCCATAGCAAACAATAATTAAACACGTTCTTTATGCAGCACACGGTCATCCCCGTTTTTACAGTTCGGACCATAAACCGACAGCGGTTCGGTACTATAACTTTAGCAAATCGATATACTTGCACAATATACCGCGCATTATCAATTTAGATGTATGCTGTTATTTACGAACATTTTGGGCATCATTTCCTCAATTAACGCTGTGCTCTTGCGACACACTAAACAATTACCCGATGATGGATTGATGACTCGTTACAAACATCCAAGAAAACCCCATCCCAAAAGCGAAAGAACAAAAACCAAGAAAGCACGCGTCGAAATGAAAATGCGCCGAAGCAGCAGCGCACGAGGGCGCTCACTATATGGATGGCCGTTCTGCTTCTGAGTTGCATCCCGCTCTGTAGCCAGGGCATCGTGACACCCGACGACGCGTCGACTGCGAGCGCGCCAACCAGCACCGCGAACGTGGCTGCTTCGTTTTCCGCAGGTGGTGCCGCGAAATCGAGCTCAACGACTTCAAAGACCCCAGCCACTGGTGCTGGTGCACGACCGCCACCGCTACCTCCGTCATCTCCTTCTGCTGGCGCTGCGGCCGTTGGTGCTGGGGTCATTGATACAGCGCATGTGTTGCCGTCGGGCAGTGCACCGGTCCACACTACTGCAAGTCAAACTGCTGCGCCTGGGATTGAAGGCGGTACTGATGCTGCTTTCAAGATTAATACGGTAGGACACGGTGCTGGATCGCGTAGTGGGAGCGGTGTCTCTGAGCGCGAAGGGCAAGCCGTTGGGGCATCGACTACTGTGCCACGTGTTGTGGAAGCAGACAGCGCTGCGAAAGGCGACGTCTCTGGACAAGATCCCATGAGAGATGCACCGGCGGAAAAGATCATCAACGTCGATGGAACGCTTGCTTCGACTGGTACTTCTCACAACGCTCCAGGTGCTGCTGCCAAGCCCGTGCAAGTGACCGAGTTGCAAGCTGACGAGGTACAGAATGGCATGGTGTGCATGCGTCTTTGTCCTGGCAAGCTGTCTAATATGGTTGAATTTCTCATTGAATGTTTAACTAGGGACGAGGCGGCGTGAGCATCCGTGGTGACTACATTGAAGATGACTTCGAGAGTATCGATCTGCCGTCGAGTCTGTTTGAGATCGAGGACAAGGACAGCGGCGGGCGGCGCCAGAACTACGCGTCGCTGGACGCCGGCGCGACGATCCTGGACTCGTCGCCCGAGACCAAGAGCCCAACAAACCTGCTGGTGCCCGACAAGGACCGGTACATGTTGATCCCGTGCGAGAAGACGCGCAAATGGGTCGTCGTGAGTCTCTCGGAGGACGTGCACGCCGACGCGATCGCGATCGCCAACTACGAGAAGTTTTCGTCGCCCGTCAAGGGCTTTATCGTGTTGGGGAGTGTCAATTACCCGACAGATACGTGGTTTGTGCTGGGGAACTTCACAGCGGCGTACTCGAACGGCGAGCAAGTGTTCCACTTGGACTCGCAGTACCACGTCCGGTACATCAAGCTGCGGTTCTTCTCGCACTACGGCTCTGAGTATTACTGCACGCTCAGTCAGCTCAAGTACGTTTGTGTGGCTGTGTGCATGAGAAAGTGGCTCCCAGGCGCGTGCTGATTGTGTCTTCGTGTTGTATCTGATAGGGTCTTTGGCCGAACGTTCACGCAAGTGATCTCGCAGTTAGAGAAAAGTATCGATGCCGAGACGGTGCTTCCTGACACGCTAGCTGTAGATTCGTCACCGTCGCTTCCACCATCAGCAGCAGATGCTTCTTCCGCACCTCCTGGTGACGATCTTGTCGGAACGGGACACTGCCAAATGGGAAAAAGGCTCGTCGATGCCACTGCAATGTACGATGACAAGCAGCGGCTCCAGTACCATCGCAACCACGATATGTGCAGCCTGGATCAATTTGATGACCATGCCAGCCTGCTGGCCGAAGCGGATGCTGTCCTTGCTGGACTAGATCATCACACGACATCGACGGAGCGAAAAGAGCAAAGTGAGGACGCTGCGGGTCGTGGCTCTGTGAACGAACCGCCTCGTCCAGGGACGAATAGCTCGTCCCCAGGAACGACGAGTGCAGATGGGGAAGGCGCAAAGGCGAACAAGACGGCTGCCCCAACGACAGCGTCAGTGTCTCCGCCATTGCCCGTCGCGAGTATCAATTCTGGTGCTCCACCACAAGGACTGGGTCGTTTGGAGAGCATCTTCGTTCGCATTACCAAGAAAAGTAAGTCGTCAGCTGGTTGGTTGTGTTGTGTTGCAGTCACTTAGTGGTTTTATTCTGTTTGCTATCAGTTCAAGCACTGGAGTTGAATCAAAGCGTTTTCGGCAGGCAAATGGAAGAGTTTCAGCAGCAACAGCGTGCTGCTACCCGCGACTTACAGGTGAGTGATACACGCAAAAGATGGCAGTTGGTGAGGAGATGCGTGCCTAAGTCTCTCTGTTTGCTTGCAACGTCTCTAGATGAAGCAAGACGCGCTGACGGAGCAGCTGAAGGATATCCGCACGTTGCTGACAGATCTGGTGAGCTTGGTTGCATCCAGACACAAGTGTCCCTTGAATTTGAGCACTGAAGTTGGTTGGTTTTCTCTTTGAATACTGCAGAAAGGCACCGTGACGAAAGAGCTCTCTGGGAAGGATAGCACCTTGAATCGGTATGGACGCATCCTGGAAGAACTGCAGCGTGAGAACATTGCGCTCTGGGTATGTACGCATTGCGATTTGTGTTGCGAATTGCGCTGTTCGCCGTTGGCACATGCTTATCTCACCATTCTCTCGTGTCCCTTGATTTGTGTGAAGAATGAAATGCTTGTGGTCCGCGAGGTGATCACGACGATGAAGGCAGGCATTCTGTGCGCGCTCGTGCTCTCGGCGTTCATCATCACCTTCTACCTGCTTCGACTCCTCTTTCGCTGCGTGGCGGCATGCAAGGAGCGTGCGGATCATCGCGAGTGGTTCTGGCGAATGGAGAATCAAGCGTCGAGTGCGCAGGATGAGAACACCAAACAAAAAACCAGAGTTGCTGCTTCTGGTGCATCGACGCCGAGCAGTGATGTCGGTGGTGCTGGAAGTCTGCGTGTGAATCGCAAACAGCAGTTTGGTTCGTCCTGGGACGACTCGGCCATCGAGCGCAAGACGCTCATGAGCGACATGGTGGACGGTCCGCAAAAGTATCGCCGCCACCGCACGAAGAAGTCGCGCACGTCGTCGCTGACGTATGGACCGACAATTCAGCGGATCGTCAAGTAAATTTACAGAGGAAAAGGCATTTGGAAGCAGCCACTTTTCAGCAGGTACGGGCTATTCTATCCATTTTTTTATAAATACAGCGGGTGGTTTCACAATCTCGAAGCAGCAGCGCGTATCGACGACCATCTCATACGCTCTGCGCCAGTCCAGCAACGAACGATATTAGGTTCCTCGCCACATCAGAACCAAAGCATCACTGCCAAAGCGTGAGCTGGTGTCCAGCAATTGCTGAATTTGCGCAGGGGTGGAGAGACCATGATCCGTTGCCCGTCACGAACCGAGTCGAGCTCCAGCAGTGAGATCAACTTTGACGATGTGGACGACCACCAGGTGTTTGCGTTTCTCGAGGAAGGCGACGAGGATCGCCATATCGGCGCCCCAAAGCCATCGAAAGGGTATGTGCTTGTCACTTTCATAGCATTTAGCCTTGAGAAAGCTGGTAAAAATGCGATGTTAATGCCGATGTTGGTGTGTGTTCATTCTCTTGGTTGTTTGACCCATCTAGAGTGGAGTTTCGCTTGGATCTGTCGTCTCGCATTAACCCAGCGTCAATGCCGTTGCCACCAACTCGAACGGTAAGTAAAAGCAGGTCGTTGTGCAAGTTGATGGTGAGGGAACCAAATCGTCGACTGATTAGCATTGTGATCGTAGATTGCTCGAAGTCCAAGAACGCGCTCGGCGTCTATGTCTGTCAAGTATGCACATGGTGGCTTACATTCTCAGTTCCACCATGTGCTTCTCGCTTATGTTGTTCTCCAATGTTGTGCAGGAAGACGAGAACGAAGCGTCCGTCTGAGCCTGCATCGTGTGTTTAATCCGTCACGATGCCGTCTGCAGAAGCAATGCGCTTGGTAGCGCTAGTGGAGACTGCTGCTGCTGAGCGGGAAGCAGAAGCAAGTGAAGCCCGAGAAAAAGCGAAAGCGGATGCGGAGGCACTGGCCGCAATGAAGGCGAAAGTGACCCAATTGGAGCAGGGCAAGGACAAACTTCAGACAGATTTGCAGGCAGCGCGTGCGACCATTTCAGATTTGGAGCAAAAAATCGCAGCGACCGAGCAAACGAGTGATCTGTTTGCGCGGCAACTTGCGAGCGTCAAGGAAAGCTATTACACGAAATTGCTGCTACGCGATGGAGAGGTCGCGCTGGAAAAGGCGGCAGTGACGAAAGAAAAAGAAAGCGAATTACAGCATCAGCAAGCGCTGTTTATGCAAGAGACGGAGCTCTGGAAGCAGCAGATCGGGTCGCTGATGAAGAGCAACATGGAGTTGCAAGCGCAACATGCGAGAGTAGTGGTCTCTTGCCAAGAATTGCAAGACGCAAACAAGCAGCTCGAATCGAAATGCCGGACTCTCCAGACTGAGCAAAGTCGCGACCGCGACGAGATCCAATACTTGTCGGATTGGGAAGAGCAATATGAACACGCGTTACGCGATTTCGATGCCAAGCAAGCGGAGCTGGAACACGAGGCACACGAGTGGATGTCTCGCTGCGAGCAGTTGAAGCACCAGGTGAGTGGCTTGACGCAGCAAGTGAATGGATTGCTGCTGGAGCGCGAAGACCAGCATTCCAGCATCGATCGGATGCGCCACCAGTTCCGCCAAGAAGAAAGGCACAACCGTGCCAGATTCTAGCACAACCTACGTGAGGTTCATCGCTTACA
Source organism: Globisporangium splendens (assembly GCA_006386115.1). Lineage (NCBI taxonomy): Eukaryota > Oomycota > Peronosporomycetes > Pythiales > Pythiaceae > Globisporangium > Globisporangium splendens. The sequence continues at coordinate 85,746 of VFIW01000062.1, read as the reverse complement.
TGGTGTGCTTCGCCAATTGGTTTCCGAGACTCGTGAATCGTTGAGAGCTGAGATGAAAACGGCCGAGTCCACGTTGCTTGCTGTTCAGGAGCACGCGTACGAACTAGCGATCCGACAGAATCAAAAGGATATGAGAATCGTGTCAGCGCAGAACAAGATCATCCAACTGGAGACCCAGCGGAAGAATGACAAGCAGACGATGAACCAGTTGGAGGCTGCGCTCGCGAAAACGACGAAAACGCTCGAGCGGAAGAACGCAACGTTCACGACCAAGTACCACGAGCAAGAAGAGCATCTCGACGTCACACTTGCGGTGAGGCATGGACTTACGAACGAACTCCACATGAAAAAGCAACAAGTGCTCGACCTCGAGAAGCAGCTCGCAAATATGACACTGGCGAGAGACACAGTAGACGTCAAGAGGAAGCAGCTACACCGACAGATCAAGATCATGCAGCACACACATGCGCGCGAATTGGAGAAGCATGCGTCGCTCTTGGCCAAGCACCTGTCTACCCGAAAACGAAAAGGACGTTAACGAAGAAACCAAGCAGCGAGATGGCGACGGTTGCGAAGACGACAATGAATTCGACGAGTAAGCGCATGGCAAGTATAAGTCAACACTCCTCTGTTGGGTGTAGTGGAGTACCACGCGACGACAGCGCACGTGACAGGACTCATGTGTCGCCTGAATGGGTGTCAGCAGCTAAATTATTGCTCTCTCCTCTTCACATAGGACACAAGCAAAATGGCTCCACCAGCCACTGTGGAAAGCGTAGAAGGTAAACAAAACTGCACAATCAGTTGCGTGGTATGTCTCTGGTGGTGCTTCTCACTATTCGTGTTGCGTTTATTTTAGAGGAATGGTGAGAGTTTGTCGAGTTGGTTGCAGTGTACGAAGAAGAGAGCAATCGCGCTGCCAGATCTTCTTAGCGACGTCGTTGATCTCCATGTATGTAACCTAACGAAGTGAATGGCATGTTTGACTTGCTAAGAATCGATCATTTGACTCGCATTGCGCCTCATACCGCCTCGCATGGTATTGTACTGAGAAAAGAAAAACATACTTCAAGCTCGAACGTCGACAACTCAGGATACAACACCAATACGCAGACGTGCAATTGATAAACGAGTTAAACAGCGTGCTCGTCAATAGAGCTTTAGCTGTTTAGACTTGCCACTATCTCACCAGCATCTAGCATGAGCAGCAGTAGCTCCTCCCGACTGTCTACTGCAACCTCACCTCAATGAATGGGTGACCTGAGGAGCTTCACTGATATGTTTTGTAGGCGCGCTCCATCTCTGCCAGTTGACGTGCGTGAAGTCGCGCCTCCATGGATAGCAGTGGTAGAAGCTGGTGATTCGATCCACTCGCACGAGGACATTGTGGGTCGAGATCGTTCTTGCTGAGGTCTTTGCTGCTGGTGAGAGCAGTCGGGATCGTCGTCGCAAAACCAGCAGCGAGCGTGCGCACACGCTGGAATCGCGGGTGCACGGGCTTCCACGCATCGTGGAGCGACGAAGACGACGCAGCGGCAGCAAGGAGAGCAGCCTTCAGGTTTGCATCTGCCACCACGACGTCACGTAATTCCTTGATCTCGTTGGTGATCGCATCGATGGATGCCATGCCGTAGGATACTTCCAATCTTGCGCTGTGGTGCTCAATGAAGTCGACGACGGCGTCACGTTCAATGGCAACAAAATCGAGTGGCCGCACCGGCAGCAGTACGGCTCCTTCATCAACCTTCTCCTGGTGTGACGGACGGGTAGATCGTTCGCTGGACTGGCTCATGGACCCCAGTGCATGCACCACGAAGCGACCGATTTGGCGTTGCACTGAATGCTGCTCGTTGACACTCAGCTGCGTGTACAGCCGGCGTGTCGAGAGGTTCAACGAACGGAAGAAGGCGACGATCTTGGCGATTGGCCAGCGCAGGTGGCCGCGTTGCACATCGGAATCTTCGTCTTCTTGTGTCGTCTCGTGCGAGACACTTGAGTCTTTGGGATTTCCGTTCGGCTGGGGCTCTTTTGACGCCACCAGACCGAGTTTCTCGATTTGGCTGTGGACAAATTCGGCAAGAAGTTTTCGGCCGATCGTCGCGGAACCAGGCTGCGTGACTTTTTCTTCCCAGAGGGTATTTGCCGTGGACGCATACCCAGAGAGAAGGTCCGTGAGTGCAAGACACACGAGCCACCATTCAAACGTCAAGCGCACTCGTGGAGGTGGATTTGTCTCCATGTAGAGTTGCCCAATCGCTTCGCGTCGAGCGACAAACCACTGCAGCGTTTCAAGAAGCTGCCATGGCGACGCGTCTGCTTTGCAGGCGTCATCAGTCCACAGAGCACTGTTGGTAGGACCAGGAAATTCGGATCCATGCGATTGGATCCAGCTGTCCTGCGTTCGGAGGTACGCGAGCGCTCTCTCCATCGTGGTAGCGAACCCAATTGCCTCGTCATCATCGCCGTCACCATCGATCAGTTCCTGCAATGCTTGCTGCACTGCACGCCCTACGAAGAGCGCGCCATACCAAGTCTCGTAGAATGGCGCGGTGGTTGCCACTTCGTTGGTAATGCGATCAACCACCGTCGACGCGCTCTCGAAGTTCGCCAGACATCCACCGACCCAGCTACCGAGCACCTTACGTCGCCACTGGGGATCCAAAACTGACAACGTGTCGCGAACGAACGCCGCACACGCCTGCGGACGTGGATCCACTGCTGCCTCGAACTGACGCTGAAGCGGCACAGCGAGCACATGGAACTCGTTCACGTCCGCATTGGAGCGCGAACTGATGACTCGAAGGCGAACCTCCAGCACAGAAGCCTCGCCTGGTGTACCAGCAATTCGAATATTCCGAAGCCCCAGCGAGTACGTCCACGATGCGCGCATGATGCTGGCGAGCATCTGCAGGTCCATCGCGATAATGAGTCGTCCATACTCACGAGTTTCAGCGTTCGAAGCCGTCACATCGGCACTGTTCTTGGTCCCGAAATGGGCACAATGTCTTCGCGCGATGTTCAAAATGCTGGCGAGTTGCTTGAACGTAGTCGCGTCGTCGAGAGCCAGGACCTGGCGGCAAAAGGAAAACGCTCTTTCGCTTGGAAGCGCGATTTTGTACTTGACAATGTCTTGACTTGGTGTCGATGAGCTCGGGTTTCCATCAAACGCTGGCACCAACAGAGAAGACGATAATGTTGCGGCCACGTCATCCTTGCTGCTGCTGTCTTCAGTTAAACGAGTCACCACCTTGTCCACGATCGCTGGATCAGAGATCTCCGTCAACAACAACGTCGAGTCCATTCTCCCACAAGCACAAGTCTCTTCTTCAACGCGTCTGGTTTTCTGCTCAGCACGTCGCGGTGCTGCTGCTACTGCTGTGCGATTGGTAGTAGTCTCACGCACTTCACACTCGTCTGGTGAAAAGAACGCTTCCAACTGATCCCCCGCGGCGGTGGCGTCATCATTTGGAGCTGCCTCACCGCTATTCTTACGACCCGCAAGCTGCCGCACCTGTTCCTTCTTGACCAGTGTCAGCAGGCGCCGGTACGCGGACCATTTCTGCGGATGCTGCTCCATGTGGTGCGAGCGCATGTTGTCGGAGCGGAACGATTTCTTCCACGTCGCGACGCTTCTCGAGCGCGCGCGCGGGCGCTTGCGGGACGGAGTCGCATCGGCAGCCACAGTGGCGGTAGGCAGCGCGCTGTTGTCACTTTGGTTCGTCGGCGCGCCATCGACAGCAGCGGCCGCGCGCTTCTCACGCCCGAAGACCGCGCAGAAGCGGCACTCGACGAGCAGCACGTCCCCCGAGTTATCGTCGCGCTCCACGACACGCACGCCGAACTCGCGCGTGTACTCGTCGCGCCATGGGTGCACGCGCTTGCGTCGTTTCTCCATGGCAATCGGTAGGAGCGTAGGTCGCAAAGGAGTGTCCTAGGCGAATGCTGATTCGTTTTAGGTCTGGAAGGGCTCTGTTTTTTTCGTCCTCCCGCTGGCCCTGGAAATAGTGTCCTGTGGCAACTGGTCTCCTAAAACAATGTAGCCCACTTTAAAATAGGAAACGTTTTTTCAAAGTAGGACTAGACAATAAGGGCGACCTCTGACGAAACAGGACAGGACATGACAGTTTATAAGGACCTAGAGCACAAACTCTCTAGGGCAACAAGAAACATTGTACTGATTAATTTATAGAGGAATGCCCTGTCGAGAGGGCAAAGTGGTGTGACACCAGTAGGACATCATTGACGTCCTAATTAGAGATTGCGCTAGTAACACCGATACTGACGTCTCGGAGGATCTCAGGCGAATCTCAAACGTGGTGTCCCGACCTGGCCAGAACCTTCACAAGGACGACGTGGAACCACAACAAACGCAACACCAACGAAATGGCCGACTACTTGGCAAACGTAGCCATGGAGAAGAAAAGCACTGCAGTCTTGACAGCGGAATCGACACGAACCGACCTTGAGCGATTTCAGCGTTTATCCGAGCTGTTGAGCAACAACCTACTTGGAACGGTCTCAAACCTACGGAACACCTCGCTGATTTCAGCGATTACGAGATACAAGGACTCTGTAACCTAGAAATAAGTCAAATAGACTCCCTCACTGCATGCACTGAGTAGGGAGCTTCTCGCAAGTGCTGCATGTTAAGCCAGAGTGTCGTTGGCGAATCTCCTTCAAAGGGAGACCAAGTTACAGTAAACTGGTCAATCGCACGCGGCTCACTGCATCTGGATACTGAGGAATCAGTTTTTGCTAAAAAGCATCCCTATGATATGACGGCATCACCATACCCCCATCGTTATCAATAGCGCAATAGCCAACGCCTGCAAACGATCGTCGAGCTGACCAAGTTTTCTTTGCTCTTCGTGCAACCTATGGTTTAAATGAATCCCTGCACCTGTGCAGGTTTAGAACTCGATTACCTACCACCAGTGCCATTTCTTGAGGAAAAACGATTTCGTTGCCCTTTCTCAGCAGCGTCCACTTGGCTTTCCTTCAAGGCTGGCCAGACAATTTGATCAACAACAGTGGAGCTCTGCTCACTGCTTCATGAAAAATCTATTTGAGAAATCGCCGACGGATGAACGGTGCAGTGCCATCTACTGTGCATGCAGCTGGATATTATTCGTTGTAAAACGACGTTTGTGTCATATCCGAAACGACTAATCCGAGTCCGATTTCACTCAAATGCCAAGTGTAGGTTGCGACTCATCATTGACGCAGCCTCAACGTTCGCAGACCGACATATGGCCCTGTCGCATAAAGGACAGTACTTTAAAACCAATATGTACAAGGTAATCAGGTTATAGAGCCAGACTATAAAATCATTGTATGTAGAGTTGTTGAATATGTAATTGTATTAGACAACTATATGCATTATCACAGTTACAGTACCAAAGGATATTTGTCCTGGCTTTACGCCACATGGTTTGACGAGCGTGATTGCTCCAGGACAGCGACCCAAACACCATCATCCAATCACCAACTTCTGTACTTTATTTTCAACCAATCAGATTGCATCATTGGGTTTCCTATGTGCCATAATCCGGTTTCCTTTCCTGCCAAACCTGCAAGAATGCGTGGCAAGATGGCACAGTGCGGACTGCTGAAGGCGGATGCGTCCTCGCGCGCTTAAGAATCCACGCGGCGGTGGTATGGGCGCCTTCCCCCATAACCCAATTGGCGCCGTCCCACACACGACGCCACCTCCAGCTCCACCAAACTGCTTGACAAGAACAAAAAAGACAAACTTTCGACACTCCCACGAAGGTCTTGTGAAGACACATATATCCCCAGAGAGAGAGAGAAAAAGAGACAGAGAACTCGACCGCAACAGCTAACCCTTCGTCGTTCGACCCGTTGTCACTAAAGGATGATGGAAGACGGGGTTCCCACGTCGACATCTGCCGCGTCGTCGACGACGTAGTTCGTGCACCCGAAGACATCGTTGTCCAACCGCCGCACGACGTGGAACTACATCAAGGCGCTCGTGCGGAAGAACTTGCTGCTCAAGCGCCGTAATCTGGTCGGCACGATCCTCGAAATCGCTCTACCGATGATCTTCATCCTGCTGCTCGGTCTCATCAAGAGCTTCACGTCAAATGTGGACGTGCCCAGCGGCTGGAGCGATTCCGAGAAGTTGCCAGGAAACGATACCCTCGGCACATCCTACAACCTCTATCAGCCAACAGGTTCGTTTATTTCATGGGTACCGACGTCGTTACCCAAGTACAGCATGTATGAGAGCTCGCTCACGGGTTTGATCCTTATGCTCGGCCATCAGTCGGTCGCCGATGGACTGAACATGGACGAGCTCTCGGCGGCAGATCTCGAGACGTGCACTCAGGGAGTGAAGAAGTATGGCACCGTGTCGACCAACACGTCGTCGCTGAACCGCGTTCCTGAGGCGTGCGCCGGCAAGATCGCGCCGTACAAGATTGGAATCGCCCCAGACAACGCATTCACGCGCCAGTATTTCATGAAGACAATGGAGCTGTGGTACCCTCGTGTGATGCTAGCGAATGGAACGTCGTCGCCTCAAGTGCCGTCGTTTGAAGATAGCGTCGAGTTTTTCGAAACAAACGACGCTTTTGAGAAGTACGTCAAGAGTAAAGAGTATGGCACGGCTCTCAACAAGCCTCGCATCTATGGCGGCATCGTGTTTGACACTTTCCCTTCAGATGCCGCGATTGGTACGTTCAGTTCGATCGAGTACACGCTTCGACTGAACTCGACCAACAGTGCGAAAGGAGACATGGGGTTCATTCCTAAGACGTCCGAAGCGGAGATCGCTGTGTTCCAGCGTAAGATCGATGACGAAAAGTACTCTCGCTACGCGGTGACCGGATTCATGACCCTCCAGACGCTTGTGACGCGTTTTGTGACCTGCATGCCAAAGTGGGACGCCAGCACCAAGACGACGACAGGAGAGTGCCAGCGCTCTCAAGCTACTGCTACGAACAGCACTGCGCTCGATGATCGCCTCATCTCCACGTTGAGCAACGACGCACTGATCAAGGCTGCTCTACCTTCGTTCTCAACCGATTCGACCGATTTTTCCAGTGTGCTAGCAGCCATGCCTGCGGCATCCAAGGAAGCTTTGTTGAAGCCTCTCCGCCAAGCGCCTCAGCCATACCTTGGAGCTTCGGTTGCTCCATTCCCCATCGACGCATTCACGAGCTCTCCATTTTACGACAGTGTGAAGGACGTGTTTGCGCTCGTCTTTATTTTGGCGTACTTGTACATGATCTCGCGCGTGCTGGTTGTGTTCATCCACGAGAAAGAATCGCGCATGCGTGAATTCATGAAGATTCTGGGCGTCAAGGAGAAAGCGATCCTGATCTCGTGGTACATCACGTACATTGGCATCACCTTCGTCGGCGCTATTTTGCAGGCATTCGCCGGTTTGGTTGGGGTGTTCAGTAACAGTTCCGTGGTCCTGGTCTTCCTGTTCTTTTTCCTGTTTGGGACAAGCGTGCTGGCGTTCGGTTTTCTGGTGAGCGCCGTTTTCAGCAAAGCTCGAACCGGGTCGTTCGTGGGCATGATCCTGTTTTTCCTGATGTACTTTGTGTCGACCGCATTCACGGAGGAAACATCGGAAAACTCGAAAACGATCGCGTCGGTGCTGTCCCCGGTCGCACTTTCATTTGGCGTCAAAGTGATGTCAAATTTGGAATCCACTGGCCAAGGAGTCTCATTCGGGAACATGAACGTCGTGAATGAGAACTACCGCTTCAGCACAACGCTACTAGCGTTCCTTCTCGATACGGTCCTCTACACGCTCATCGGTTTGTACTTTGAGAAAGTGATCCCGAAAGAGTGGGGCACGACCTTGAAGTGGTACTTCCCCGTCTCGCCTTCGTACTGGAGGAGCAAGCGCAAAGGTGTCGTGGCTCAAAAGCCGAACCCGGACGACGCTTTGCTCGATAATGTTGTGCTGGACGTGAACCCGAACTTCGAGCCTGTCAACAACGACCTTCGCGAGCAAGAACGCAATGGAAGCGCTCTGTCCGTTCAGCGGTTGCGCAAGGTGTTCCCAGTCCCTGGCGGCGAGAAGATTGCGGTGAAGGGATTAAACCTGGTGATGTACAAGGACCAGATCACATGTTTGCTCGGCCACAACGGTGCTGGCAAGACGACGCTGATCTCCATGCTGACTGGCATGACTGCGCCGTCTAGTGGAGATGCTACCTTCCGCGGGATGTCGCTGAACGACGATATGGATGAGATTCGTGAGTCTTTGGGTATCTGCTTCCAGCACGATGTGCTATTTGGTCAGCTGACTGTCGAGGAACATTTGCTGATTTTCGGTCAGATCAAGGGATACGTGAACGAAGAGTTGAAAGCAGTCGTGGAGAACCAGATTCGTGAGGTCGGGTTGACGGAGAAGCGCCATGTGAAGTCCAGCGAGCTGTCGGGAGGTATGAAGCGCAAATTGTCTGTGGCGATTTCGCTGCTCGGTGACAGTTCTCTGGTGTTCCTGGATGAGCCAACGTCTGGTATGGACCCGTACAGTCGTCGTAGTACATGGGAGATCTTGCTGAACAACCGCAACGATCGTGTGATGGTGTTGACGACCCACTTTATGGACGAAGCTGACATTTTGGGCGATCGCATTGCTATCATGGCTGAGGGAGAAGTTCGTTGCTGTGGCTCTTCGTTGTTCTTGAAGAACCGATATGGCGCTGGGTACAACTTGACGCTGGTGAAGGATGAAGCAGGCTGCAACGACAACAACTTGATCGGCTTCATTCAGTCGTATATTCCGAATGCCCAAGTGTTGAGCAACGTGGGTAGTGAGATCGCGTTCCAGCTTCCATTGGCGAGTTCATCTGGATTTGCTGCTATGTTTGCCGAAATGGATAACCAGCTGTCGAAGTTGGGACTTTTGTCGTACGGAGTGTCGGTGACGACGTTGGAAGAGGTGTTCATCAAGGTGGCTGAAGCGAACGATGAAGACAACCAGCACACGCTTGCGAAACATGCTCGGACTGGAACTCCTGCGCCGAGCCCGACACACAGTGCTGATGGTGTAGTCACCCAGCCAACTGGTATGTTCATGACCCACCTGCAAGCGTTGTTGCTCAAGCGTTTCCGTGTTGCAAAGCGTGACAAGAAGATGCTGTTCTACAGCATGTTGTTGCCTGTCCTCCTTCTCTTCTTAGGCTTGCAGCTGCAAAAGAGCAGCTCGTTCACCAAGAATGATCCAAAGATCTCGCTGACGACCGACGACTTTTCAGGTGGAGAGGCGAGTCCGACTCCGTTCTACTGCCAAGCTGACTCGGGTAACCAATGGTGTAGCAGTGTCATGGGTTCGTCGTTCTTCACCGGCGCGCAACCTCAGCAAATTGCTAGTGATGTGATCACACAGCCCGCATTTGACTCGAATTCACCAACGGTGTTTGGAGTGGAGTACACGAATCCTTCAATCAACCAATCGGACGCTACTGGCTACGAGCTTCGCCTCGGTGAAGAAGTGTACAAGCGAGGATACGGGATTGATCAGCCGGCTACTGATGGGCAATATGGTGCGTACTTGGTCCACGGGGACAGCAACCAGAATTTGCTTGGGTACAACTTGATGGTGAACACGACTGCGTCTCATAGTGCGCCGATCTTCAAAGCGCTCATCGACCAGGCGATCTACCGATTTTTTGCATCGAACACCAGCGATCAAGCTTCGTCAGGAACTGTGAACTTGATTGTAAACAACCATCCGTTACCGTTGTCGGCATCGGCGAAAGCACTCATGGGATCTATCATCGCATTTTCATCGTGTATTTTGATCGTGATCGCATTCACGTTCTACCCGGCATCCATCGTGACATTCTTGGTCAAAGAGAGACAACCGGAGCACAACGCAAAGCACCAACAGTTGGTGTCGGGTGTATCTCTCCCAGCTTTCTGGCTGTCCAACTACTTGTGGGATCTGATGATCTATATCGTGCCGTTCGCGTCCGCCATTATCCTGATCAAGCTATTCGACATCCCGGCGATGACGGGTACTAGCGACTGCACCTCTTGCACGTCGTCGACCTTCCCAGCTGTGATCTTGCTCTTCCTTCTCTTTGGTCTTGCCATCTGTCCGTTCACGTACTGCATGTCGTACATGTTCAAGGAGCACGCGTCGGCTCAAACGTACACGATCATGATCAACTTCGTCATCGGCGTTGTACTGTTGGTGATCTCGTTCATCCTGAGTGTAGTGGGCTCGACCGAGTCCGTCAATGACGTCCTCGTGTTCCTCTGGCGCTTCTCCCCACTCTTCAACCTTGGCAACGGGCTGATGAACCTGGTCATGGCCGAAGCTAAGGCTGTCAGTGGAAGCACAGGGAAGAAGAACGATCCATTCAGCACCGACGTCATGGGCTTCGAGTTGATTTACCTCGTGTTGTTGACTATCATCTTCGGGACGCTGGCTGTTGGCATCGACTACGCGTTGACGTTCCCACAGATCAAGAGCATGACAGCAGGAGATCACAGCGTGGACAACGAGAATCACGTGGATGACATTGACGTCCAGAAAGAAGCGCAGCGAGTGGCTTCTGGCGGTGCAGACGGCGACATGATCAAGCTGCACAACCTGCGCAAGGTGTACAAGGGAGGGAAAGCTGCCGTCCGCAACCTGTCGTTTGGGCTGAAGCGCGGCGAATGCTTTGGGTTCCTCGGCATCAACGGTGCGGGAAAGACGACGACGATGAAGATGCTCACGGGCGACGTCGTACCATCGAGCGGCAGTGCGACGCTCAGCGGTTTCGACATCCTGACTCAGCAAATTGAAGTGCGCCGCCAGATCGGATACTGTCCTCAGTTCGACGCTCTGTTTGACTTGCTGACCGTCCGCGAGCACTTGGAGCTGTTTGCGCGCATCAAGGGCGTGTCGTCTGCAGAGTTGAACAACGTGGTGGCGGGCAAGATCGAGCAGATGAACCTGAGCTCGTTCGAGCACAAGCTGGCTGGCAGTCTGAGTGGCGGTAACAAGCGCAAGCTGTCGGTGGCGATCGCGATGATCGGGAACCCTCAGATCGTCTTTTTGGACGAACCGTCGACGGGTATGGACCCTGTGTCGCGCCGATTCATGTGGGATGTGATCGCGGACATTTCGACGCGCAGCAAGTCCTCGACGATCGTATTGACGACCCACAGCATGGAAGAATCGGAAGCGCTGTGCTCTCGCGTCGGCATCATGGTCGGCGGTCGTATGCGTTGCCTGGGTAGTGTGCAGCACTTGAAGACTCGATTCGGGGACGGTCTGGTGCTTGACGTGAAGCTGGCGACGCTGACGCCAGAGGAGTTGCATGAGATGGTTGACCAGCATTTCGGTGGTGGCGACACGTACTTGACGCCTGCGGACCTGAAGGAGAAGTGCCGCTCATTCGGGAACGCGAAGTTGGCAGAGCGTGTGGTGGCGTCGCACCCGACGGGGTACAACCTGGCTGCGGCAATGGAGCGCGACGGGTTTGTGCGCGCGGAAGCGTTCTGCTCGTGGTGCGTGGAAGAGACGCGTTTCGATGTGTTGAACGACTTTTTGAAGAAATCGTTTGGTGCGGACGGCGTGGTCGTGATGGAGCGCCAGAACGATTTCTGTCGCCTCAAGCTTCGTGGGTCGAACGACCAGCTCAAGTTGTCCAAGGTGTTCGCTTTGGTCGAGAGTGTGAAGACGACGATGCACGTTCGCGAGTACAGCGTGTCGCAGACGACACTGGAGCAGATCTTCAACCAGTTTGCGTCGCAGCAAGCGGAGGAGCAGGGCGTCGCTCGCGGCATGTACCAAAATGCTGCCTAGCGGGTGTGCTCCATGCATTTTATCCTTTTTTCGAATTGATGCATGTCTTTTTTCATCTTGCATCGTTGATAAACAATTGCGATGAAGCAGCTTGTTCTTTTGAAGTCTTGCCTTTGACTCCTTCTCTTTCTTCTTGAATAACACTCACGCGTTCGTGATACGAGCTGGAAACTCCAAACTCTCTCTACATCTTGTGTTTGTGAAATGGCCGTGTCTGCCTGCTTCTTCATACCATGAAACCTGATTTTTTCTGAGCGATGCACAACTTGATCTCCACAGCAGATGTAGAATTAACTCTCCATCTAAAGGCACCCATGGTGCGTCAACTCGCACTGTACTTGGTGGCAGTTCAGTGCGAGCTGGGGGAGATGGCTCAACTGTCTCTCCGGCGGAAGTACAGCGTGGAATACAAGGCATATCAACGTATTCCGGCGATGGACTACCGTTGCGACCATATTAACCCACAACCCAAGCTCGTCGTGACAACCACCGACCCAGAAGGCGCAGTGCGACAGTCAATGCTCGCCATGAACTAACTGTTGGATTCCACACACAGAATGTGATGGGGTTCTCCAAATCCGACGCCAATCTGAACGCGTGGTTTTCACATTTTCGACAGACTGATGACTCAGAATCATTGGACATTGTCTTTCTCCAAGAAACGCACGTCCTGGAGACCGAAGTGGCATCAATGCAATCCAGATTTCGTCGAAGTTGGGGTTTCCAGGAACCATCAGAAGAGTCGGATCCCAGACTCTCTCTCTCTGGTCAGCTTCCACCGAGCGCAAAGGAGGAGTGGCGATCTTGTTGAATCCCTATTCGTGCATACCTACACTGGCTCCATATAAGCAGGATCAGTGGAATGCGCACTGGATGGCAGCTATGGTGACGTTGCGTGGTGAAACGGTGTTACTTCTCAACATCTACGCTCCTTCTACCGTATTTGCAAGGGGAGCTTTCTACAGAGCACTATCAGGTCTCCTCTCGTCACATGATGGACCCATTCTGTGCGGTGGAGACTTCAATTGCACTCTCAACCAGATGGCAGACAGGTCTCACAACAACCACAACAAAGTGCACGATTCCAGGGAATTGAAGAAACTGCTCCAGAAATTGAATCTTGTTGACACCCTTGAGGATGATGCTCTTCGCGCCACGGACACACGAGACATCAAAGCATTCCATCGACAGCATCACACCTACTACTATACACTGCCTTCAGGCGGCAGTGCCAGCAGTAGGCTCGACCGATGGTACTGCAGCAATGACCATCTCGACTGGGTTCACAGCGTCTACCAAAGCGTAGCTGGTCCATTCTCCGATCACAATGGAGTCACGATCCGGGTAGCTGCTCCTGACAAGGTGATCCAAAGCAAGAAGCCTCGAGTTGTCTATCCACTTCCGAAGAATGCAGCGGCGCATGCGGCGATTATTGGAAAAGATTTCTTCGAAAAAGCTCATGATCAACTTGATGAATTACGTGGACGTTACTCTTCGCCTCGTGATTATGCTCTGGCCACAGCAAATTGGTGGGATGAAGCCAAGATCGCGCTCGGGATCGGGTACCTTGAAGCTAAAAAATTGTACATCGCCAGATTGAATCAAGGATACAAGAAGAAAATCCAGAGGTTGCAACGACGCCTCTCAGAATCAGAAGCGCAGATGCTCGGTCACTCTGGTGGAGCGGTGGGTGACCATAACGTGGAGTTGTCGCAAGAGTTTCTTACCACCGCCACGAGTATTCGTCGTGCCATTGCAGAATGCAAATCGAAGTGGCAGGCTTCGAAACGGGACCGCATTTTCGGGAGCACATGCATCATGAACGAAAAACGAGCAAATCCTTCTACAAGCGTATCTCGACCAAGTTCCTTGACAACACTATCTTCACACTCGGTGGCACAGCGACTTACGGACCCATGCGTTCACGAGAACTTGCTGACGACATGGGAGAAGGATGGAAATCAATCATGCAACAGGCGCTCACTCTGCAAACTGACATCGATCAAATCCTTGATCCAGGAACAGCTATTCCTCCGTCGGACAGATTAGGCTTCCTGCTCAAACCGATCAATTCGAGTGAAATTAAACAGGCTGTGAAAAAATGCAAGAGAGGCAAAGCTCACGGTCCTGACGAACTCGGCAATGACTGGTACAGAGACCACTGTGACGAGATTACCGGTCTATTCGAGCGACTTTTCAACTTGTGGATACCCGAATGCGTTCTGCCAAGTTCGTTCAGTGAAGCACTTATTCACTGCATAAAAAAGTCCGTCTCTGCTGCGTCGCCGCTGGACTACAGGCCAATCGCACTCCTCAACTCTGATTACAAAATATTCACACGGATATTTGTAACCAGATTACGAACTGTGCTCCCTTGGCTTATCCATCACATGCAAGCTGGTTTCGTTCCAGGGCGAGCAATCCCGACTACGATCGATGTGTTATTGGCTGCGCAACAGCGGGCCACGAGCGACCCCGCCATGTCCGGAGCGATCGCGTTGCTCCTTGATTTTGCTAAAGCCTATGATTCACTCGATCGCAGCTTTCTGGCACAAGCGCTCCAGCATCTTGGGTTCCCATTGAAGTTCGTACACTTAGTGAAGGTGTTACACTCTCAAACAACTTACAAGTTCATTGTCAACGGTTTCCTGTCGAGAAAGTACAACGTAACATCCGGAATTCGTCAAGGATGTCCACTGGCCCCTCTTCTCTTCATCTTGGCGTTAGAGGTTCTTTATCGGAAAATCGAAGCGAGTGACGAAATACGCGGCGTTGAACTCCAGGCAGCAGGATGCGCAACTGAAGTCAGACTTGGAGGATACGCAGACGGCACGACCATTTATCTTAGCGATCCCAAGGATATTAACGCCGTGTTTGCAATCCTGGACAAATATGGAGCAGCTTCTGGGCTTCGAGTCAATCGGCACAAATCTGCAGTATTACCACTGAACAAGGAATACAGCTCCACCGAAGAGTCAGTCAGTGACATTCATGTGCTACAACGTGAGGAACATTGCCGCTACCTCGGCATCCAAGTCGGACAAACGCCTTCGAATGCAAGTAGCTGGTCCAAGTGCATCCAAGCCTTACGTGTCCGACTTCGACTTGCGCGTCTCAAAACTCACTCTGTCGCCCAACGCGCAGCAATTGCCAGTGCCGTCATCATACCCAAAGTGCTTTACGTGGCCAGGCACTCCTGGCACTCTACGGCTATTGTCAATCAGCTACACGACCTAGTGAAACAATTTGTCTGGGGCTCAAGGAATGGTAAGCCTGCGAAACCGTGGATGAAGGAAGAACAAGCTGAACTCAAAAAAATGAATGGAGGCTTATCAGTACCCAACATCAGAACTGAGTTGATGACGATGAGCGCCACAGCAGTCTCCAAATGGGCAATCACAACCTCTCACATCGATCAGGTCATCGGGGAAATCTTGCTGCACAACACAAGGGCTTCTTCGACGTACATCACGCCGCTCGATGCAATTCCAAGGCAGCCATCCCAGCTTCGTGATAACATGTGGACAACTGGCGCAGCATTGTGCGCGTCGCTCCATTCTCGACCCTATGAGCCCAGAGAACGTGATAATGTACGTTGGTGTTACGAGCACTTCAAGTCGACAATTGTGCAGACTCAATGGGATGGCGATGTGCTCCAGATCGACCTAGTTACAAATGTGGACGGCTTCAGGTATTTGTCATCGCTGAAGAGACAGTACGCGGGGACATTCTGTGCAGAATGGCTGCCATACATGACCTCGACTGCAGATGGGTGGCTTCTTGATTCCAACGGCTCCCTTTACAAGCTTGCTCACACATCAGTATCAGTTGGAACAGCACAACTGGGTGACATACTTCGATGGGAGTGGATAAGACCAGGAGTGCTTAACTTCATCCCAACATGTGGAATCTCCGGATTCTCCCGGCCGTTTATTCGAGCGCTCGAGCGGTTATGTGCTACGTTGGTATCCAACTTCCCACAGCTTCTGTATCGACCACAGCAAACAAATGTGCTTCGGCTGTACAACGGGCAACGTCGTTATAACCACGAATGGCATCTGCACACCAGTGAAGCAACTCGGACCCACGTCGACACGACCCTAGTCAAAGCTACGCATACAGTTCACTCCGCAATGGACTGTGACATCATGGCAACAAGAGACTTGAACGGACAGAAGGTGTCGTTCCATGCACATCCACGTTTCACAAGAATCGTGCAACTATGGGGTGGCAACGGACGATACAATACGACCAGATCTTTCTATCGACAACAAGTTGCAGCAACGAGGACACAAATTGGCAAAGATACTCGAGATGCAGCAGTCAACAAAGCTGTCCATACAGCAGGATCTCTGTGACCCGGACTGCAATTAATCCAGTGGAGCGAATTACACAACATCCCAGGGATTACTGCTTATACGGCTCAGACTCTTCTCCGGCTGAAAGCCAACCGACTATCCATGTGGAACTATGAGAAAGCTGATCTATCCTGCTCGAATCCCGAATGCTCCCAAGTTGTCCAATCTTCTGTTCAACATCTACTCTGGGAGTGTCCGAAAGCCAGACTCGTGTGGAACTACTTTTATGCGCTATGGGCGAAGATCGGAATCACTCCTGGTCACGACCCGCAATCTGGATCTTCAGTCTGGATCTACCAGATACTCCAAGGCATGCATGGACCACGATCAAGAGACACATTATCGGACACAAGTTCTCCAATGAACATCTCCAAGACCATCTCTATTCCGTCGCACACATGCTGTGGCGATATATGAGCGCGACGCTCATACAAGCCATTTGGTGTGCGCATCTGCGACGCATGGATGCGGATTCCTAATCGAATGACTGCTGAGATGGCGATATGTGACCAGATTAGAGGAGGAATGCGAAACTCACAAGACGATGAAGCGCAAGCGGAGACTAGGACGGTAAACCGGTTTCAGCAGTTATCAAGGCATATGTCGACTGCTTTCTCAGCCAAACCGACGCCATCCCTTGACTCCAAATGATACTCGCGGCGTATACCTGTTGTTTTTCGATGGTGGATCACGCGGCAATCCAGGACCAGGAGGGACTGGATCCATCATCGTGCGTGTCCACAAGGACTCGCACACAGCCAGTTTAATTTGGGCCGCGAGCATGGCGTATAGCAGGAAGGACACGACCAACAACTTTGCCGAGTACTGGTGTCTCATACACGGACTCCGAGAAGCCCAACGCAGTCACTTCGAACCGTTGTACGTGATTGGAGACAGTGCACTGATTATCTCCAACAGCGAATGCATCGGTCCCCTCGACAGCACCGATTGGCACGTTTATACCAGACAAGTCGACGAATCCGGATTGCATCGGACACCCGAGGATGGTACCATCACTACCGGCCTTCAACAAAGATGGCGGACTCAGCGCCAACCTAGCCATGGGACACCAGAACCTCAACGCATGTTCACTTCCCAACTCAAGCGTGCCTTTCAACAATCTCACCAGGATCTTGACAACGACGGCAGGCAGTGGCTTATGCGAAATGTCGGAAGACCCAAGTCAGTGGACAAACACAAGGCAGACCTCACATAGGACCAAGAGAACATGCCATCCTGGTCAAGGAATTATGTACATTCAGAAGGATCTCTTGAATCCGCCGCTATAGACACATTACACGCCTAGATGAACACCTCGTAATGAGATAGGTAGGAGACTGGATATTGTAGGTCACCGTAGGACTAAATATACATACCTTATAATGATAAAGACAGTCACTGGAGTCGCTCAGCGTCACAGGGATGATACGGAAGCTCCTCGTTTTCATTTGAGTAGGACAGCTGGTAAGAAAGAATGACTTTCGACTCTCGTGGTTTAGTAGTGTGTTGAATAGTAATGAAGATGAGATGATAAGAAATCTATTGAACATAAAGTTTAAGATTTCCCGGGGAAGAGAATTGGTAGGTTCTCAGCTATCATATCCTGTCGTAACACAAGCGTTCTCACACTTGCGTCCGGGGTTTTCGTGATTTTCTAGTTTTTATGTCATTTATTTTCTTCGTGTGGGCGCATCCTCACTTGTGGGTTTCATTGTGAGGGGTCTTGGTGCGGCATAGCCGGTTGGCTTTGTCACGGGGGTCTTGAGCTGCGCGGTGTGGTGGCCGCCAACAGCTGGGGTCTTGTGCTGCGCGGTGTGGTGGCCGCAAACAGCGGGGGGTCTTGTGCTGCGTCGCTTGTTAGCGACGTTGCCGGTTCGTTGTGCTGCATGACGATTGGTCACATACAGCGGGTCACTAGTCGTGCTCAAATTGGTCGTGCATTCCATTCCTCACCACCCCAGGGCCTCCAAGAAGGAGGGATTCTCTCCCTGGGATGGGCCGGCCCAAACTGGACCGCTGAGGCTGGAACTGGACCGCTTGTGCTTGACTTGGAATATTGGAGAATGATTGTAATAGTAATGAAGATTGCGCTCCGTTGAATTGGCTGCCCATCCTTCTGACAATCGCAAAAAAGTTTCTTTACCCTCGCACCAATTCTGCCTGTGATTCAACCTCAACTGCTCACCTCGACCAGTTGAGGGAGAATCGCTTGCAGAATTGTTGATGTGACGGATAGTGCAAGGCTTTGTTCGCGTGAAAGCCGACAGAGCGAACAGACTATTAGCACTAGCGAATCCTTGCATTCATTGTTGATGCCCAGCACCGAAATGAATGGTCAGCAGGACGGTGCGCGGAAAATTTTTAGCGTGTCTCTCAGTGCTCGATCAGGAAACTAGGCTGCCCCCCGTATCTGTCAGCACCCTAATTTCATTTATTCGGTGCTTTGTTGCTCACTATGCTGTACTGCATAGTTCTACTGTGCACGTGACATAGTGCACGTCGATCAGATACGCTAGCACTGGTCTGTTCCTGGCGAACAGAGAAGCGCTGCGACACCCACAACTGCACGCGGTCGACCATTAACAATCGCCCTTGATACCGACCACAGCCCAAGGGTCCACCTTATCATTTGGGATCTGGCGTCTGCAAAGCAACAGGGAAAAGGACACTTGGCCGCGATCAGCGACGACAGACGAGACGTAATCCCTCGTCTCCTCTATGTACAGTACCAGCTCGTGATTATACTCAGAACAGATGATTGTGCAGAAATCGGGATGCGTCCTCATTTGCTGGACTTACTTTGTCCACTCGCGGTAGTCAGGTCGCAGAGATACGCTGCCAAACCTGCCAAACCGGCTGGTCTCGAGGAACCACGGTTCGGTAGAGTCTCAACTAAAATTAGTCGAGTATTGTGCAGTTCAACATGGTATCGAGAGAAAGTACGAGCATACACCCTATCCTGAAAGGTAAGTGGACCCCTCCTTTCGACCGTGCTTTGCAGTATTGGCGCCTTGACGCGATTAACAGTGCTTGGCTGCATTTATGTTCGAGTAGACACACATCGACACTCGCGTGCCCGACTGTCATGCGCTCGTCTCGAATACCGTTTTGAGCGGTTTCATTGAAGCTGACCACGATACCGTGCGAATCGGGTTTACTTGCCATCGGTATCAGCATTTACTGAATTTCATAACGTACACAAATACGGGGTGCCACCAAACTCAGCATCTTCACTCGCTCAATTTGTTCACGCGACGAGCGCTGACATGCGCGCAAAAAATCATCGCGTTTTATTCATGCGGAACATGAGTTCACACTAGCGAATGCTCACACTACTACAGAGTATTCGGACTGCAGGACATGTATTCATCTTCTCTAGTCATTTTATCGTTTGCGCGAACCGAGACAAAAACACGTTTTTAGAAGAATAAAATAAGATGTGAAGGCAAAGCACAATTCGCCCGCAGTTTTCAAAGCGAGTGGAAAAAGCGCAAAAGCATGCGTTACTCAAGAACACATGCACTCGGCAGTTGTTTCTCACCAGGTGTTCCATTTCAACTAAAACGAGGAGCTCCGGGTCATCACTGTGACGCTGAGCGGATCCCAGTGAATCTGATAGCAACAACTTTCCAACAGTAAACGCTACGCGAAACAGAGGAGTAGGTCAAGCGCAACACACTCTTCAACAAGTCGCTCATTCTGCAATTTGCCAGAAACCAATAACAAGATTCTTCAAAATCACCATCATGGTCAAGTCGCTCTCCGTCGCTACCCTCGCCACTGCCATCGTCGCCCTCGCGCTCTCCTCATCCCAAGTCGACGCCGCCGCCATGCCCACAGGCGTATGGCCAGCCAGCAAGGGACTCGTCCAGCTCGTCGCGCCGCAAGTCGTCAAGGCCGGCACCACCTTTGACGGCGGCATGAAGACGTACGAGCTCAAGAACGTCAAGTGCCAGGGCCAGAAGGAGAGCAGCAAGAACACCATGGTGTTCCTCGTCGAGCCAGGTGCCACGCTCAAGAACGTCATCATCGGCAAGAACCAGATGGAGAGAGTGCACTGCGAGAAGCACGGCTGCACCATCGAGAACGTGTGGTGGACCGACGTGTGCGAAGACGCGCTGTCGATCAAGGGCGGCTCGGCCTCGAGTGTGTCCAAGGTCATCGGCGGCGGCGCACGGTACGCGGACGACAAGGTCGTGCAGCACAACGGTCCGGGTGCCGTGTCCATCGACGGCTTCTACGTCGAAGACTTTGGCAAGCTCTACCGCTCGTGCGGGACGTGTGGCAACGTCAAGCGAAAGGTGACGGTGTCCAACGTGTACGCTGTGAACCCGAAGTCGAGCATCGTGACGGTGAACAAGAACTTTGGCGACGAGGCCAAGCTCACGAACGTCAAGGTCAAGTCGTCCAAGTCGAAGGTGAAGGTGTGTGCGTGGTCACAGGGTGTGGCGAAGGGCCAGGGCGAGCCAAAGGAGTTGGGCGACGGTCCATCGGGCACCTTGTGCCAGTACTCGACGTCGAGCGTCAAGATCACCAAGTAGTTTTGCTACTCTGTAGTCTGTTTTTGTTGCAATCTTTTCTACTAGTATCCGTGTGTTGTTTCTCTTTAGAAGTTAAGGAAGCACATAAGAGCTTCGCTTTAATTGAAGCTTTTGAATTACATTGCAATCGTGGATGGCAAATTTATGAGTTTTCCTCGCACCAGTCGATGTCGGTGGAGAAATTTCGGTGGAGAGTGAGATTTGCCGGCAAGAAGACAGTCATCAAAGTTTTTTGCTTGATCGAGCAGCAAGCGTGGTGTACGACTGTAAGGAAGAGTGATGAACAATGTGCCTCCCACGTCTTATTCCGCGGAGTACGTAGGTGGAGCAACATAATCCGCATTATCATCTACTGTAAGTACAGATCAGAAACAAGACGCAGGACGTTTTCCTACAAAGTGTCTGCGAAGTGTGTGTTACAAGATCATTTCACCTCAGGTATCTCGTGCTCAATTGCTTGCAACCTGGCTCCTCGCCCAACACCGAGATCAAGCGCAACAGCTCTTTGCCCTCGATCCACCTTTTACAATTGACCTGTTTCAATAGGTAGGCTGATCGACTGTAAAAAATCTTGAATTCCTTGATCAATAGATTTCTTGTTTTGCCACGACAAGTAAGAGTATTTTTACACATCCAGCAATTACTGCGATCCAGAAATGACAATCCTTCAACATTGCAATGTAATTCAAAAGCTTCAATTAAAGCGAAGCTCTTATGTGCTTCCTTAACTTCTAAAGAGAAACAACACACGGATACTAGTAGAAAAGATTGCAACAAAAACAGACTACAGAGTAGCAAAACTACTTGGTGATCTTGACGCTCGACGTCGAGTACTGGCACAAGGTGCCCGATGGACCGTCGCCCAACTCCTTTGGCTCGCCCTGGCCCTTCGCCACACCCTGTGACCACGCACACACCTTCACCTTCGACTTGGACGACTTGACCTTGACGTTCGTGAGCTTGGCCTCGTCGCCAAAGTTCTTGTTCACCGTCACGATGCTCGACTTCGGGTTCACGGCGTACACGTTGGACACCGTCACCTTTCGCTTGACGTTGCCGCACGTCCCGCACGAGCGGTAGAGCTTGCCAAAGTCTTCGACGTAGAAGCCGTCGATGGACACGGCACCCGGACCGTTGTGCTGCACGACCTTGTCTTCGGCGTACCGCGCGCCGCCGCCGATGACCTTGGACACACTCGAGGCCGAGCCGCCCTTGATCGACAGAGCGTCTTCGCACACGTCGGTCCACCACACGTTCTCGATGGTGCAGCCGTGCTTCTCGCAGTGCACTCCCTCCATCTGGTTCTTGCCGATGATGACGTTCTTGAGCGTGGCACCTGGCTCGACGAGGAACACCATGGTGTTCTTGCTGCTCTCCTTCTGGCCCTGGCACTTGACGTTCTTGAGCTCGTACGTCTTCATGCCGCCGTCAAAGGTGGTGCCGGCCTTGACGACTTGCGGCGCGACGAGCTGGACGAGTCCCTTGCTGGCTGGCCATACGCCTGTGGGCATGGCGGCGGCGTCGACTTGGGATGAGGAGAGCGCGAGGGCGACGATGGCAGTGGCGAGGGTAGCGACGGAGAGCGACTTGACCATGGTGGTGATTTTGAAGAATCTTGTTATTGGTTTCTGGCAAATTGCAGAATGAGCTGAGATTAGGATGTATTTCATTCTACAACCAATGCTACTAGGAGCCGGTGTAGCTGTAACCTGTGAAAGCAGTTTTTCCATGAACCTGTTGGCTCACATGTCTTTTTTATCTGCTTCAACTTTAATGTTCTGGTTCAGCTCGATGAAGCGCGGTCCTTTTGTACACCGGTTTTTCTGTGAGTTCCTCTGCTTCAAGTCCCCATCCTGCTTGTCTTCTGGTTGTTGCTCGATCGCGCAGACGGAATCGGCGCAATGGGGAAGTGCGAGGCTTCACCAGCGCAAATCGATAAAGCTCGAAATGACGGCACTTGGGGCATTTTTGCGTGTGTCTGCCTTCCAGTGCTCGTCGGCCCTAGAAACTGCGTCAGTAGTAGAGAGAGGGCATGAGAGACAGAGAGAGCGCAGCGAACGTTGCATTCTATTTCTAAAGCGTGCTGTATTAATTAATCGGCTTGTATTATTGACAGAGAAATCGATTTTCCGTTGAGCATCCAACGAGTCGGGTGGTCGACATGGAGCGAGTGTCCTTTGGTTGCTGCCGCTGGTCGGATGGAGACGAATAAGCGTCCTGCAAAACAGCTGTCATGCAATTGTTGTGTCGAAGGTTTCTGTGACTGTTGACTGAACTGTAGCCCCTCACCTATGATATCCGATAGATGGGACTCGTTCGTCGCACGGATCACTTCTGCGAGCAACATCAGTGCACAACCGCACGGACGCACGCGCCATTTTCTTGGCGGGTGCGATTGTTGCATCTAACCCTAAAGGCACGTGGTTCACTCGCTGCCGTGGCGTTCTCGCATTCAAGATTCAGATCGCGCTAAATCGTATTGCTGATAGCCCCTCGGCACCTGAACTGGTATTTTCGTCCGCCTTGGAGGGGTTAATACTTCCTTCGTACTGCGACACGCTGGATGCGGTGATCTCTGTGTGCCAATTCACATGCATACAGTATCGCGATTAATGTCGTCTATTTGAACAATCACTCGCCACAAGACAAGGTCTTTGGTGGTCAATCGTTCGTCGCCCTCCTCCAAGCGTCTGTAAAGCTTGAGCCTGTTTGTATCAAATGCGTAGTCAGGATGCGTATCTCTGCGCTGATCTCCTCTCTGGCCGGAATCAATCTGACTGCGAGATGTGGGTTAGAGCCCAGATCCGCATTCACGCGCTCGCTGCGCCAAACTACGAGGGTAAAGAGCACACAGAAGCAACTTGAGTTTGCAACGAGTCCAGCTATCTTTCGAGATCGGCGTCTACAAACTCTCCACGGCAGATCCATCTTCTCCCCAACCAGCCGGCTTGCAGGAAAGAAATCACAACAACATTTTGTATAGCAACAATTACGAATTGATGACAAGTTTACGGGGGGGTTTGATTACCATACAGCGCAACTTCTCAACCACTTTCTACAGAATCTGCCGTCTACTGTGGGATTCTAAAACTGTGATGGGTCAAAAGCGTTTAAATTGCTCATGAACAATTCCACGGGACACGCAGTTAGCTGCTAAGAGCAAGAACTTACTCAGCAACCTTCTATTATCCTAATCTCAGCTCATTCTGCAATTTGCCAGAAACCAATAACAAGATTCTTCAAAATCACCACCATGGTCAAGTCGCTCTCCGTCGCTACCCTCGCCACTGCCATCGTCGCCCTCGCGCTCTCCTCATCCCAAGTCGACGCCGCCGCCATGCCCACAGGCGTATGGCCAGCCAGCAAGGGACTCGTCCAGCTCGTCGCGCCGCAAGTCGTCAAGGCCGGCACCACCTTTGACGGCGGCATGAAGACGTACGAGCTCAAGAACGTCAAGTGCCAGGGCCAGAAGGAGAGCAGCAAGAACACCATGGTGTTCCTCGTCGAGCCAGGTGCCACGCTCAAGAACGTCATCATCGGCAAGAACCAGATGGAGGGAGTGCACTGCGAGAAGCACGGCTGCACCATCGAGAACGTGTGGTGGACCGACGTGTGCGAAGACGCGCTGTCGATCAAGGGCGGCTCGGCCTCGAGTGTGTCCAAGGTCATCGGCGGCGGCGCACGGTACGCGGACGACAAGGTCGTGCAGCACAACGGTCCGGGTGCCGTGTCCATCGACGGCTTCTACGTCGAAGACTTTGGCAAGCTCTACCGCTCGTGCGGGACGTGTGGCAACGTCAAGCGAAAGGTGACGGTGTCCAACGTGTACGCTGTGAACCCGAAGTCGAGCATCGTGACG
The DNA here is from genome assembly GCA_006386115.1 of Globisporangium splendens. Classification (NCBI taxonomy): domain Eukaryota; phylum Oomycota; class Peronosporomycetes; order Pythiales; family Pythiaceae; genus Globisporangium; species Globisporangium splendens. The sequence goes on along the minus strand of VFIW01000062.1, from coordinate 61,200 downwards.
GTGAACAAGAACTTTGGCGACGAGGCCAAGCTCACGAACGTCAAGGTCAAGTCGTCCAAGTCGAAGGTGAAGGTGTGTGCGTGGTCACAGGGTGTGGCGAAGGGCCAGGGCGAGCCAAAGGAGTTGGGCGACGGTCCATCGGGTACCTTGTGCCAGTACTCGACGTCGAGCGTCAAGATCACCAAGTAGTTTTGCTACTCTGTAGTCTGTTTTTGTTGCAATCTTTTCTACTAGTATCCGTGTGTTGTTTCTCTTTAGAAGTTAAGGAAGCACATAAGAGCTTCGCTTTAATTGAAGCTTTTGAATTACATTGCAATGTTGAAGGATTGTCATTTCTGGATCGCAGTAATTGCTGGATGTGTAAAAATACTCTTACTTGTCGTGGCAAAACAAGAAATCTATTGATCAAGGAATTCAAGATTTTTTACAGTCGATCAGCCTACCTATTGAAACAGGTCAATTGTAAAAGGTGGATCGAGGGCAAAGAGCTGTTGCGCTTGATCTCGGTGTTGGGCGAGGAGCCAGGTTGCAAGCAATTGAGCACGAGATACCTGAGGTGAAATGATCTTGTAACACACACTTCGCAGACACTTTGTAGGAAAACGTCCTGCGTCTTGTTTCTGATCTGTACTTACAGTAGATGATAATGCGGATTATGTTGCTCCACCTACGTACTCCGCGGAATAAGACGTGGGAGGCACATTGTTCATCACTCTTCCTTACAGTCGTACACCACGCTTGCTGCTCGATCAAGCAAAAAACTTTGATGACTGTCTTCTTGCCGGCAAATCTCACTCTCCACCGAAATTTCTCCACCGACATCGACTGGTGCGAGGAAAACTCATAAATTTGCCATCCACGATTGCAATGTAATTCAAAAGCTTCAATTAAAGCGAAGCTCTTATGTGCTTCCTTAACTTCTAAAGAGAAACAACACACGGATACTAGTAGAAAAGATTGCAACAAAAACAGACTACAGAGTAGCAAAACTACTTGGTGATCTTGACGCTCGACGTCGAGTACTGGCACAAGGTGCCCGATGGACCGTCGCCCAACTCCTTTGGCTCGCCCTGGCCCTTCGCCACACCCTGTGACCACGCACACACCTTCACCTTCGACTTGGACGACTTGACCTTGACGTTCGTGAGCTTGGCCTCGTCGCCAAAGTTCTTGTTCACCGTCACGATGCCTCGAACTTGGGTTAACAGAGCTAACACGGTGGACCACCCGTCACCTTTGCTTGACGTTGCCCCCACGTCCCGCACGAGCGGTTAGAGCTTGCCAAAGTTCGACGTAGAAAGCCGTCGATGGACACGGCACCCGGACCGTTGTGCTGCACGACCTTGTCGTCCGCGTACCGTGCGCCGCCGCCGATGACCTTGGACACACTCGAGGCCGAGCCGCCCTTGATCGACAGCGCGTCTTCGCACACGTCGGTCCACCACACGTTCTCGATGGTGCAGCCGTGCTTCTCGCAGTGCACTCTCTCCATCTGGTTCTTGCCGATGATGACGTTCTTGAGCGTGGCACCTGGCTCGACGAGGAACACCATGGTGTTCTTGCTGCTCTCCTTCTGGCCCTGGCACTTGACGTTCTTGAGCTCGTACGTCTTCATGCCGCCGTCAAAGGTGGTGCCGGCCTTGACGACTTGCGGCGCGACGAGCTGGACGAGTCCCTTGCTGGCTGGCCATACGCCTGTGGGCATGGCGGCGGCGTCGACTTGGGATGAGGAGAGCGCGAGGGCGACGATGGCAGTGGCGAGGGTAGCGACGGAGAGCGACTTGACCATGATGGTGATTTTGAAGAATCTTGTTATTGGTTTCTGGCAAATTGCAGAATGAGCGACTTGTTGAAGAGTGTGTTGCGCTTGACCTACTCCTCTGTTTCGCGTAGCGTTTACTGTTGGAAAGTTGTTGCTATCAGATTCACTGGGATCCGCTCAGCGTCACAGTGATGACCCGGAGCTCCTCGTTTTAGTTGAAATGGAACACCTGGTGAGAAACAACTGCCGAGTGCATGTGTTCTTGAGTAACGCATGCTTTTGCGCTTTTTCCACTCGCTTTGAAAACTGCGGGCGAATTGTGCTTTGCCTTCACATCTTATTTTATTCTTCTAAAAACGTGTTTTTGTCTCGGTTCGCGCAAACGATAAAATGACTAGAGAAGATGAATACATGTCCTGCAGTCCGAATACTCTGTAGTAGTGTGAGCATTCGCTAGTGTGAACTCATGTTCCGCATGAATAAAACGCGATGATTTTTTGCGCGCATGTCAGCGCTCGTCGCGTGAACAAATTGAGCGAGTGAAGATGCTGAGTTTGGTGGCACCCCGTATTTGTGTACGTTATGAAATTCAGTAAATGCTGATACCGATGGCAAGTAAACCCGATTCGCACGGTATCGTGGTCAGCTTCAATGAAACCGCTCAAAACGGTATTCGAGACGAGCGCATGACAGTCGGGCACGCGAGTGTCGATGTGTGTCTACTCGAACATAAATGCAGCCAAGCACTGTTAATCGCGTCAAGGCGCCAATACTGCAAAGCACGGTCGAAAGGAGGGGTCCACTTACCTTTCAGGATAGGGTGTATGCTCGTACTTTCTCTCGATACCATGTTGAACTGCACAATACTCGACTAATTTTAGTTGAGACTCTACCGAACCGTGGTTCCTCGAGACCAGCCGGTTTGGCAGGTTTGGCAGCGTATCTCTGCGACCTGACTACCGCGAGTGGACAAAGTAAGTCCAGCAAATGAGGACGCATCCCGATTTCTGCACAATCATCTGTTCTGAGTATAATCACGAGCTGGTACTGTACATAGAGGAGACGAGGGATTACGTCTCGTCTGTCGTCGCTGATCGCGGCCAAGTGTCCTTTTCCCTGTTGCTTTGCAGACGCCAGATCCCAAATGATAAGGTGGACCCTTGGGCTGTGGTCGGTATCAAGGGCGATTGTTAATGGTCGACCGCGTGCAGTTGTGGGTGTCGCAGCGCTTCTCTGTTCGCCAGGAACAGACCAGTGCTAGCGTATCTGATCGACGTGCACTATGTCACGTGCACAGTAGAACTATGCAGTACAGCATAGTGAGCAACAAAGCACCGAATAAATGAAATTAGGGTGCTGACAGATACGGGGGGCAGCCTAGTTTCCTGATCGAGCACTGAGAGACACGCTAAAAATTTTCCGCGCACCGTCCTGCTGACCATTCATTTCGGTGCTGGGCATCAACAATGAATGCAAGGATTCGCTAGTGCTAATAGTCTGTTCGCTCTGTCGGCTTTCACGCGAACAAAGCCTTGCACTATCCGTCACATCAACAATTCTGCAAGCGATTCTCCCTCAACTGGTCGAGGTGAGCAGTTGAGGTTGAATCACAGGCAGAATTGGTGCGAGGGTAAAGAAACTTTTTTGCGATTGTCAGAAGGATGGGCAGCCAATTCAACGGAGCGCAATCTTCATTACTATTACAATCATTCTCCAATATTCCAAGTCAAGCACAAGCGGTCCAGTTCCAGCCTCAGCGGTCCAGTTTGGGCCGGCCCATCCCAGGGAGAGAATCCCTCCTTCTTGGAGGCCCTGGGGTGGTGAGGAATGGAATGCACGACCAATTTGAGCACGACTAGTGACCCGCTGTATGTGACCAATCGTCATGCAGCACAACGAACCGGCAACGTCGCTAACAAGCGACGCAGCACAAGACCCCCCGCTGTTTGCGGCCACCACACCGCGCAGCTCAAGACCCCCCGCTGTCTGCGGCCACCACACCGCGCAGCTCAAGACCCCCGTGACAAAGCCAACCGGCTATGCCGCACCAAGACCCCTCGCAATGAAACCCACAAGTGACGATGCGCCCACACGAAGAAAATAAATGACATAAAAACTAGAAAATCACGAAAACCCCGGACACAAGTGTGAGAACGCTTGTGTTACGGCAGGATATGATAGCTGAGAACCTACCAATTCTCTTCCCCGGGAAATCTTAAACTTTACGTTCAATAGATTTCTTATCATCTCATCTTCATTACTATTACAACCACACTAGACTAAACCACGAGAGTCGAAAGTCATTCTTTCTTACCAGCTGTCCTACTTCAAATAAAACGAGGAGCTCCGGATCATCCCTGTGACGCTGAGCGGCTCCCAGTGACTCTTTATCATTATAAGGTGAGGTATATTTAGGTTCATCTTCGTGACCTACAATATCCATTCTCCTACCTAATCTTCATTACGAATTTCATCTAGGAGTGTAAATGTGTCTAAGCGCGGATTGCAATAGATCACTTCTGAATGTTAAATAATCTCTGACCAGGATGGCATGTTCTCTTGGTCCAATGTGAGGCTGCCTTGTGTTGTCCAATGACCTTGGGTCTTCCGAACTTCGCATAAGCCAATGCATGACGTCGTTGTCAAGATCCTGGGTGAGATTGTTGAAAGCAGCTCTTTGAGTTGGGAAGTGAACCTGCGTTGAGGTTCTGGTGTCCATGGCTAGGTTGGCGGCTGAGTCCGCCATCTTGTTGAAGGCACGGTAGTGATGGTACCATCCTCGGATGTCGATGCAATCCGCGAGTCGTCGACTTGTCTGGTATAAACGTGCCAATCGGTGCTGTCGAGGGGACCGATGCATTCGCTGTTGGGAGATAATGAGTGCACTGTCTCCAATCACGTACAACGGCTCGAAGTGACTGCGTTGGGCTTCTCGGAGTCCGTGTATGAGACCCCAGTACTCGGCAAAGTTGTTGGTCGTGTCCTTCCTGCTATACGCCATGCTCGCGGCCCAAATTAAACTGGCTGTGTGCGAGTCCTTATGGACACGCACGATGATGGATCCAGTCCCTCCTGGTCCTGGATTGCCGCGTGATCCACCATCGAAAAACAACAGGTAAACGCCGCGAGTATCATTTGGAGTCAAGGGGATGGCGTCGGTTTGGCTGAGAAAGCAGTCGACATATGCCTTGAGAACTGCCGCAACCGTGTGACCGTCCGAAGTCTCCAGCTTGAGCTTCAGCGAGTCGTGTGAGGTTTCGCATTCCTGCCTCTAATCTGGTCATCATGATCGCCATCTCAGCAGTCGATTCGATTGGATCCGAATCCATGCGTCGCAGATGCGCACACCAAATGGACTGTATGAGCGACGCGCTCATATATCGCCACAGCATGTGTGCGACGGGATAGAGATGATCTTGGAGATGTTCATTGGAGAACTTGTGTCCGATAATGTGTCTCTTGATCGTGGTCCATGCATGCCTTGGAGTATCTGGTAGATCCAGACTGAAGATCCAGATTGCGGGGTCGTGACCAGGAGTGATTCCGATCTTCGCCCATAGCGCATAAAAGTAGTTCCACACCAGTTTGGCTTTCGGACACTCCCAGAGTAGATGTTGAACAGAAGATTGGACAACTTGGGAACATTCGGGATTCGAGCAGGATAGATCAGCTTTCTCCTAGTTCCACATGGAGAGTCGGTTGGCTTTCAGCCGGAGAAGAGTCTGGGCTGAATAAGCAGTAATCCCTGGGATGTTGTGTAATTCGCTCCACTGGATTAATTGCAGTCCTGGCCACAGAGATCCTGCTGTATGGACAGCTTTGTTGACTGCTGCATCTCGAGTATCTTTGCCAATTTGTGTCCTCGTTGCTGCAACTTGTTGCCGATAGAAAGATCTGGTCGTATTGTATCGTCCGTTGCCACCCCATAGTTGCACGATTCTTGTGAAACGTGGATGTGCATGGAACGACACCTTCTGCGCATTCAAGTCTCTTGTTGCCGTGATGTCACAGTCCATTGCGGAGTGAACTGTATGCGTAGCTTTGACAAGGGTCGTGTCGACGTGGGTCAGAGTAAGGAGGGGCCACACTTGAATACCTTCGCGACTCTCACGAGCACACCATCTACGACAAACCCTTGGTGCCTTCCACGGTCAGCACTGAGTAGTCTTCGAAGCACGACGATAACCACCTGCTGAGGACCTTGATCACCAGCCGATCAGCGTCTGCATTGAGAAGCTTTGTTGCTCCCCCCCACGCGCACGGAATGCGTTGAAAAGCGTCTTGGATCGAGACCTTCATCTGCAACGCGGCTGGACTTGGTTGATCGCTTGCGACCTTGGCTGATTTAAACTCCCCCACCTGTTCTCACACCACGCCGGCTCGCCTGACGTTTTGTTCCGTATCTCGACTCCTTTGTGTATCCGTGCGGGGCTGCTCGTACTGAGACATAAAATCGGCTCGAGCGACTGATGCTATACCAGCACTTGTGACGGATGCGTCAGCTTAGCTTCTCAAAGCTAAAGCGTGATTCGCATACGTCATTCGAAGAGATTGCAATGAACATTGATAGCATAAAAGCACGACAGAAAACAGAAATTGCGTATCATTGCACTCAAGTTAGTGGTGTAGTTTTTATTCGTAAATGAATCCAGTATGCAGTAGAAAAATGAAGCTAAGCGTAGGACACTAGTAAGCATGTCTATGAGGCACTCATGGCCACTGCTTTGCCACTCCATGTACGAGCAAGCGCTAGCAAACACCCTAACTATAAATCTCACTTTCCATTTTAAATTGATCCACTCAAGTTCCATTCCAAGCATCGTATCCCAAAGCGCCTACTACTGTGACATAGTAGCACTTGTCAAGTCATCGATCCAACAGTCCAAGCTTCGATCAATCGTCATCCAAGTGTCGACAAACTGTTTTCAAGCTTCGATAATTTCTTGTCCAAGCTTCGATAATCGCTGTCCAAATTTGGATTTCATCAACTTCGACATTTCGAATTCATCGTTTAGGGTGTAGAACCGAGCTACTGGGAGGGAGGTTCTATATCCTACTGTTGTTGTTACTGGGTGCTATAAGCGGAAAGTAACGCAGCAGATTTTGGGTTGCCGTCAAAAAATCTTTTACAGTTTCTGTAACTGGTTAGTGTGGTTGCACAGTTCGTGTGGTTCACATAGGAAACTCTTTCATTGGGTCTGTGGTTTAGTGCCGTGTGCCTGTCCCGCCATTGAAAACACAGAGAATAACTTTCCTATATACCATCAATACTGGTGTTTGATCTACACTCGAGTGTTGCAGTAAAACTAAGAGTATTGTGAACTTAGTTCATGGGAAAACGAAAAACCCGTGAACCAGAAGATACTTTTCAGCAAACCTTTGAATCGCTTACTTCTGATTTTGAAGTTGCGCAGAAGTTGCGTCGTGATTTGTGGTTGACGACTGTTATACAAAACAAACTCGTCAATCTCATCAGACATTTGATTCCTGACGCTGCGAACTCGGGTGCTCGTAACGTGATTCACGAGTTCACCAACCTTGTTCGTCATCGAATTGCCCAACTCGAAGCCCTAGTCGTAAATTCGCTTGATCATAGTATACATCTGTATAAGAAGCGTCGTTTAAATAAATAGTTTTTTTTTTTTGGTAGATTACGCTACGGAAAGTCCATTAGCTCCCTTACAATGAGTGGAAGGAGGGGTAGAGCGAGTGAGCGTCCATCACCAAATCCAAGACCACAGCAACAGTCGAGGAGTTCTGGACCGGAGCATCGTCAAGATCCTGCTCCAAACCCAGACCCAGCTCCGCCTTCGACTCCAGCTCCACAACCGAGTGCGGCTCCAAGTGGTCAGTCTGCTGACACAATGTCGATGCAGCAGATGCTGATGTTCATTCATCAGCAACAACAAGTTTTCCAAGCTCAAATGCAAGTTCAAATGCAACAATCCAACTATCGCTTTGAGCAATTGTTGTCATCACAGGGGGACAGGAAGAAGAAAGACCCACCTGTGTATGAAGGAAAATTTGGCGAAGATCTCGAATTGTGGATCTTTGCAACTGAAGAGTATTACTCAAGTAAAAAGCAGCTCATGCTTGAGAACTCTTCGCATTTTGTGACAATGATATCCAGTAACCTTGGGAAAACTGTTCTTAACTGGTATCGTTCTTTTTCGCTTCAATGTGAAGCTGAAAATGTTCACAAGACGTGGGAATTATTCAAGGTTCGCCTTCGAGCTCGGTTTCGGCCGAAAGACTTTGAGTACAACCTGCGGGAGCGACTGTTTTATTTGAAACAATCTGGATCAATCCACGAGTATGTGTCTCGTTTCCAAGATTTGATGTCGCAATCAGAACTTGAGATTTCTGATATGGTGTAAGAGGGCGCTGTTCACAACGGTCCCTCAAACACGGCACACACGCTTGTGCCAGAGGAAGCGATCTCCCGACTTGGAGGGAGGAAGGAGACTTGAGTACTTGGAGGAAAATTTGCAACTGAATTGAAAAGGTTATGGTTCCTGTCGCTACTTATAAATGAACCCCAAGGGATCCTACACGTTTTATAACTGAAACCTAAACACACACAATAAAACCTATGAATCTGATATATAAAACCTTGGGCACACTGAGGTTGAACCTACGGGATCTTCTAGAAGCTTGAACTTCAAGTCTTGTATAAAATCCCTGCAAAGTGATTGGCTCGCGCCACTCACTCCAGGTGGCAGAGACACGTCGGTCTCGTCACCAGTCCAGTTTCCCAAGTAGGAACCATCACTCAGTACTGATTAGTACATGGATGTTATCACTCTGTACTGATTAGTACATGAGAACAACATTCTGCACTGATCAGTACAGAGAACACTCGTGACGTCATCTTCTGACGTCACACGTGCATGTGGGGACTGTATTACCGTAATCCCTTTGTTATTTGTGTCTCCACAATGCACGCTGAAGGTGGTGTGTGACACACTAAATCTGGGAACAGATCCACCTTCATGTAATGGCTGGTTGTGGCCCATTACATATGGAGCAACGGTTTTACTTCCAGAACGGCCTTCGCCCGGAAACTGTTGGGAAGATCAAAGAAGAAAGCCCAATGTTGCTTAAGGATGTGATTGAAATCGCCTCCAACTTTGAATTTGCACATTTTGTTGGCAAACCACCGAAGTCTACTTCGGTGCAACCCTCAGCATCCAAGTCCAAGAGGTTCAAGACAGCGAAGAAGCCTGAGAGGAGTTCCATCAATGCCAACAGGCAGAGTGATTGGAAGAAGTCTGCGACATGCAACAAATGTGGCATCAAAGGTCATATTTCGCCAGATTGTAGAACTGGTGACAAGCCGAAGGAAGCTAATCGCTATATGAGCGGTTCATTTTATGCGATCCTTCAAGTGATGGCTAAAGCGTTCAAGGATGCCGACCACCCATCAGAAGTATCAATTTTCATCGACAATGGTTGTAGTCTCAACGGAATATCCGAAGAGCTCGCACAACGACTCGACTTAGACATAACTGAAGATCGAAATGAAATTATGGAAGTTGATCTGGGTTTTGGTCAAACTGTTGTCCATCCAAGACGCACCGTCGAAATGAGTCTGGAAGTTCCAGGTTTTCCTGTTATGAAAACCAACTTTCAAATCATGCCAATACCAGAGGAAAAAGATGTCATCCTTGGCATGATGTGGCTACGTGAGCAAAACCCAGAAATTGATTGGGTAGCGCTGCAATTGAAACCACGCAAAGAAGAAAAGCCAATTCCATTGAAGACTCCAAACGTTCGACCTTCACGCAAGATTGCTGGTCGACGAACGGCACGACTCAGTCAACAGCGTGAAATCTTCAATTTTTATTGCCAAAATGGTCATTTTGGTGAACATGGCAAGACAGATATTATCTCTGCAAAACAACTCCAGCGTGAACTTCGCAAAAGCAAAAATATCGAAGCCATATTTGTGATCAATCCTCATGTCTCTGAGAAAGCTGAACGCTTCAAAAATCAAGGTTGGGAAGCACTTCGTGATAATCCAGCTTTCGAGACATTATTGAAGTACCAAGACACAGTCTTTCGGACGGAGTTACCAAATTCAACTCCTCCCATTCGTGAAGGCATTGAACATGAGATCCAGTTGCAACCTGGAACGAAGCCTATATCTGTAAGGCAATGGCGTCAGAGTCCTGAACAACGCCAAGTGATTATGGATTGGACCAAAGAGATGGTCAAAGCCGGAATCATTCGTCCAAGTACGTCCGCATTTTGCGCTCCAACGTTTTGTGTGAAGAAACCTGTTGGTTGGAGAATCGTACACGATTACCGTCAGCTAAATCAAGCGACCATCATGCCAGCTATCCCAATGCCAAGAAAGGAAGATACCTTCGAGGCGATGGCGGGAAGCAAGTGGTTTTCCTGTATGGATCTACTGTGGGGTTACTATCAGGTGAAACTTCGGGAACAAGATATTCCTTTTACCGCTTTCTCAACCCCCGATGGGCTCTTTGAGTATTTAGTGACACCAATGGGACTTAGTGGAAGTCCTGGGACATTTAATCGCCTGTTACAAAGAGTTTTCAGCGATTTGCGTAATGTGATGCGCATATATTTCGACGACATCTATGTATTCACGAGAAGTGATGATGTCTCCGAGCACGTCAAAGCTCTCGACCATGTTCTCAAGCGATGTGAAGAACAAGAGCTTTATATCAAGTTGTCCAAGTGCCAATTTTGTGTGGAAGAAATTCCATGCTTAGGTGATTTCGTAGGACGTAATGGCGTTCGTATGGATCCCGACAAAGTGAAGATAATAAGAGAATGGCCAACTCCAAAGACGAAGAAGCAAATGGAAAGCTTCTTAGGTACAACCGTCTATGTTTCACGTTTTTGCCCTGACTTTGCACAATTTGCAGGTCCATTGCATGATGCAATTAAGACAAAGAAGTCTCGTGAAGCTGTCATTCTCGATGACCGTCAATTCGCATGTTTCGAAGAACTCAAGCGCCACTTGTCATCACCGCCTGTGCTCAAGTTACCCGACTTTACGAAGCCATTTGGTATTCGTATGGATGCATCCAACTTCGCGGTTGGAGGCGTCTTATTCCAAAAGGAGGGAGGGTTGGAATATCCAATCGCGTACACAGGAAGGAAGATGAAGGCTGCAGAACTCAATTATCCAGTTCGAGAACAAGAGCTGCTTGCAATCATGCATGCTCTTCGAGTTTGGCGCGTCTACTTACTCGATCGTCCATTCCTTGTGGAAACTGACCATAAGAGTATCGAGACAATCCTCACGCAAAAGACCACCAATCGTAGAGTGGCACGATGGTTTAATGAACTTGCTGAGTTTCAACCGCAGTTCAAGTGGATTCCAGGAGAAAGCAACGACGTTGCAGACGCATTGTCGAGGAATCCAGACTTTGAGCATAATGCTGCTCAAGTCAGTCTGAGTGAGCTTTTGGACGCTGCTCAGAATAGGGAAATCGTAGCAAGTGTGAAAGCTACAACTACCCCTTTGAAGACTTTGATCAACAAGCGATATTCGTCAGATCAACGACTTCAAGATATCTTGAAGAAACTCAAGAATGAGGAAGTAGTACCGAAGTACTCTTCACATGATGAACTTTTGTATTACCAAACCAAGGAAGATGAAGCTCCACGGTTGGTGATTCCAGATGACGAAGATTTGAAGAACCGTGTCGCCTATGAGAACCACGATGTGGTCACGGCAGGTCATCCTGGATATTTCAAGACCTATGTGGCCGTACAAAAGAAGTACTATTGGCCAAGAATGTACAAGTTCATCAAGCGATATGTGAACACTTGTGAATTGTGTCAGCGCGACAAGGCTCGTCAAATGAAGCCTCCAGGTCTTTTGAATCCACTGGAAATTCCATGTGGTAGATGGATGGATATTTCTATGGACTTCATGGTGTCCTTACCATCCACGAATAGCAATTTTGACGCTATAATGATCATAGTTGATCGACTAACGAAGCGATCAATGTTTATTCCGACCAAGACAACTGCAAGCGCTGAAGACACAGCAGAGTTGTTTATGAAGCACTACGTGAAAGATCATGGTTTGCCACGAACAATCGTATCCGACCGAGACACCAAGTTTACGTCAAAGTTGTGGCAACAAGTGATGACAATTATGGGAACAAAACACAAGTTGTCATCAGCATTTCGTCCTCAAACAGATGGACAAACCGAGCGAACCAACAGGTTCATTCAAGATTACCTCCGTGGTGTTGTTAATCCCTCGCAAACCGACTGGGATGACTATTTGCATCTTGCAGAATTCGCATACAACAGAAGAGTGCATTCGCCGATTGGAATGTCACCGTTTGAAGCTGACCTCGGGTATACTCCATGCATGCCAGATGATGTGGCAATGGATCCTGAATTTCGTGAACTGTCTAAGTCAGCAAAAGAATTCGTTCTGAAACAAGATGCAATGTTGAAGATCGCACAAGACGCGATTAGTGAAGCTCAAGATCGTATGAAGTCGTATTACGACAAGAACCGACTTGTTCAAGACTTCGAAGTTGGTGACTATGTCCTTCTCGATGGGAAGAATTTGGACATTCGCCACAAGGGCTTTGCGCAGAGCAAGAAGCTTGCTCCACGATTCATCGGTCCGTACCAAATTGTGAAGAAGGTACATAAAGACTCGTATGAATTAGCTCTATCAAGAGAGCTCAAGTTGCACCCAGTATTTCACACGTCGCTCCTCAAGCCATATGGCAAAGATGAATCTCGACAGCAGAAGATTCAAAAAGTTCTACTTGCAGACGGAAGTGAAGGTCAACTTGTTAAGGCCATCCTTAACCACCGTAAACGCTACGGGAAGATGCAATACAAGATCTGGTGGCTGGGAGAAACGAAAAACCAGTCAACTTGGGAACCGTTGGAATATCTCAAGCAAATTCCCAGACTCATTGAACAATACTGGAGTCGAAAGAAGGGAGGCGTCTTCTTAAAAGGAGGTCATGTGACGGATGCGTCAGCTTAGCTTCTCAAAGCTAAAGCGTGATTCGCATACGTCATTCGAAGAGATTGCAATGAACATTGATAGCATAAAAGCACGACAGAAAACAGAAATTGCGTATCATTGCACTCAAGTTAGTGGTGTAGTTTTTATTCGTAAATGAATCCAGTACGCAGTAGAAAAATGAAGCTAAGCGTAGGACACTAGTAAGCATGTCTATGAGGCACTCATGGCCACTGCTTTGCCACTCCATGTACGAGCAAGCGCTAGCAAACACCCTAACTATAAATCTCACTTTCCATTTTAAATTGATCCACTCAAGTTCCATTCCAAGCATCGTATCCCAAAGCGCCTACTACTGTGACATAGTAGCACTTGTCAAGTCATCGATCCAACAGTCCAAGATTTGATCAATCGTCATCCAAGTGTCGACAAACTGTTTTCAAGCTTCGATAATTTCTTGTCCAAGCTTCGATAATCGCTGTCCAAATTTGGATTTCATCAACTTCGACATTTCGAATTCATCGTTTAGGGTGTAGAACCGAGCTACTGGGAGGGAGGTTCTATATCCTACTGTTGTTGTTACTGGGTGCTATAAGCGGAAAGTAACGCAGCAGTATTTGGGTTGCCGTCAAAAAATCTTTTACAGTTTCTGTAACTGGTTAGTGTGGTTGCACAGTTCGTGTGGTTCACATAGGAAACTCTTTCATTGGGTCTGTGGTTTAGTGCCGTGTGCCTGTCCCGCCATTGAAAACACAGAGAATAACTTTCCTATATACCATCAATACTGGTGTTTGATCTACACTCGAGTGTTGCAGTAAAACTAAGAGTATTGTGAACTTAGTTCATGGGAAAACGAAAAACCCGTGAACCAGAAGATACTTTTCAGCAAACCTTTGAATCGCTTACTTCTGATTTTGAAGTTGCGCAGAAGTTGCGTCGTGATTTGTGGTTGACGACTGTTATACAAAACAAACTCGTCAATCTCATCAGACATTTGATTCCTGACGCTGCGAACTCGGGTGCTCGTAACGTGATTCACGAGTTCACCAACCTTGTTCGTCATCGAATTGCCCAACTCGAAGCCCTAGTCGTAAATTCGCTTGATCATAGTATACATCTGTATAAGAAGCGTCGTTTAAATAAATAGTTTTTTTTTTTTGGTAGATTACGCTACGGAAAGTCCATTAGCTCCCTTACAATGAGTGGAAGGAGGGGTAGAGCGAGTGAGCGTCCATCACCAAATCCAAGACCACGGCAACAGTCGAGGAGTTCTGGTCCGGAGCATCGTCAAGATCCTGCTCCAAATCCAGACCCAGCTCCGCCTTCGACTCCAGCTCCACAACCGAGTGCGGCTCCAAGTGGTCAGTCTGCTGACACAATGTCGATGCAGCAGATGCTGATGTTCATTCATCAGCAACAACAAGTTTTCCAAGCTCAAATGCAAGCTCAAATGCAACAATCCAACTATCGCTTTGAGCAATTGCTGTCATCACAGGGGGACAAGAAGAAGAAAGACCCACCTGTGTATGAAGGAAAATTTGGCGAAGGATCTCGAATTGTGGATCTTTGCAACTGAAGAGTATTACTCAAGTAAAAAGCAGCTCATGCTTGAGAACTCTTCGCATTTTGTGACAATGATATCCAGTAACCTTGGGAAAACTGTTCTTAACTGGTATCGTTCTTTTTCGCTTCAATGTGAAGCTGAAAATGTTCACAAGACGTGGGAATTATTCAAGGTTCGCCTTCGAGCTCGGTTTCGGCCGAAAGACTTTGAGTACAACCTGCGGGAGCGACTGTTTTATTTGAAACAATCTGGATCAATCCACGAGTATGTGTCTCGTTTCCAAGATTTGATGTCGCAATCAGAACTTGAGATTTCTGATATGGTGTAAGAGGGCGCTGTTCACAACGGTCCCTCAAACACGGCACACACGCTTGTGCCAGAGGAAGCGATCTCCCGACTTGGAGGGAGGAAGGAGACTTGAGTACTTGGAGGAAAAATTGCAACTGAATTAAAAATGGTTATGGTTCCTGTCGCTACTTACAAATGAACCCCAAGGGATCCTACAGGTTTTATAACTAAAACCTAAACACACACAATAAAACCTATGAATCTGATATACAAAACCTTGGGTACACTGAGGTTGAACCTACGGGATCTTCCAGAAGCTTGAACTTCAAGTCTTATTTAAAATCCCTGCAAAGTGATTGGCTCGCGCCACTCACTCCAGGTGGCAGAGACACGTCGGTCTCGTCGCCATTCCAGTTTCCCAAGCAGGAACCATCACTCAGTACTTGATTAGTACATGGATGTCATCGCTCAGTACTGATTAGTACATGAGAACAACATTCTGCACTGATCAGCACAGAGAACACTCGTGACGTCATCGAATGACGTCACACGTGCATGTGGGGACTGTATTACTGTAATCCCTTTGTTATTTGTGTCTCCACAATGCACGCTGAAGGTGGTGTGTGACACACTAAATCTGGGAACAGATCCACCTTCATGTAATGGCTGGTTGTGGCCCATTACATATGGAGCAACGGTTTTACTTCCAGAACGGCCTTCGCCCGGAAACTGTTGGGAAGATCAAAGAAGAAAGCCCAATGTTGCTTAAGGATGTGATTGAAATCGCCTCCAACTTTGAATTTGCACATTTTGTTGGCAAACCACCGAAGTCTACTTCGGTGCAACCCTCAGCATCCAAGTCCAAGAGGTTCAAGACAGCGAAGAAGCCTGAGAGGAGTTCCATCAATGCCAACAGGCAGAGTGATTGGAAGAAGTCTGCGACATGCAACAAATGTGGCATCAAAGGTCATATTTCGCCAGATTGTAGAACTGGTGACAAGCCGAAGGAAGCTAATCGCTATGTGAGCGGTTCATTTTATGCGATCCTTCAAGTGATGGCTAAAGCGTTCAAGGATGCCGACCACCCATCAGAAGTATCAATTTTCATCGACAATGGTTGCAGTCTCAACGGAATATCCGAAGAGCTCGCACAACGACTCGACTTAGACGTAACTGAAGATCGAAATGAAATTATGGAAGTTGATCTGGGTTTTGGTCAAACTGTTGTCCATCCAAGACGCACCGTCGAAATGAGTCTGGAAGTTCCAGGTTTTCCTGTTATGAAAACCAACTTTCAAATCATGCCAATACCAGAGGAAAAAGATGTCATCCTTGGCATGATGTGGCTACGTGAGCAAAACCCAGAAATTGATTGGGTAGCGCTGCAATTGAAACCACGCAAAGAAGAAAAGCCAATTCCATTGAAGACTCCAAACGTTCGACCTTCACGCAAGATTGCTGGTCGACGAACGGCACGACTCAGTCAACAGCGTGAAATCTTCAATTTTTATTGCCAAAATGGTCATTTTGGTGAACATGGCAAGACAGATATTATCTCTGCAAAACAACTCCAGCGTGAACTTCGCAAAAGCAAAAATATCGAAGCCATATTTGTGATCAATCCTCATGTCTCTGAGAAAGCTGAACGCTTCAAAAATCAAGGTTGGGAAGCACTTCGTGATAACCCAGCTTTCGAGACATTATTGAAGTACCAAGACACAGTCTTTCGGACGGAGTTACCAAATTCAACTCCTCCCATTCATGAAGGCATTGAACATGAGATCCAGTTGCAACCTGGAACGAAGCCTATATCTGTAAGGCAATGGCGTCAGAGTCCTGAACAACGCCAAGTGATTATGGATTGGACCAAAGAGATGGTCAAAGCCGGAATCATTCGTCCAAGTACGTCCGCATTTTGCGCTCCAACGTTTTGTGTGAAGAAACCTGTTGGTTGGAGAATCGTACACGATTACCGTCAGCTAAATCAAGCGACCATCATGCCAGCTATCCCAATGCCAAGAAAGGAAGATACCTTCGAGGCGATGGCGGGAAGCAAGTGGTTTTCCTGTATGGATCTACTGTGGGGTTACTATCAGGTGAAACTTCGGGAACAAGATATTCCTTTTACCGCTTTCTCAACCCCCGATGGGCTCTTTGAGTATTTAGTGACACCAATGGGACTTAGTGGAAGTCCTGGGACATTTAATCGCCTGTTACAAAGAGTTTTCAGCGATTTGCGTAATGTGATGCGCATATATTTCGATGACATCTATGTATTCACGAGAAGTGATGATGTCTCCGAGCACGTCAAAGCTCTCGACCATGTTCTCAAGCGATGTGAAGAACAAGAACTTTATATCAAGTTGTCCAAGTGCCAGTTTTGTGTGGAAGAAATTCCATGCTTAGGTGATTTCGTAGGACGTAATGGCGTTCGTATGGATCCCGACAAAGTGAAGATAATAAGAGAATGGCCAACTCCAAAGACGAAGAAGCAAATGGAAAGCTTCTTAGGTACAACCGTCTATGTTTCACGTTTTTGCCCTGACTTTGCACAATTTGCAGGTCCATTGCATGATGCAATTAAGGCAAAGAAGTCTCGTGAAGCTGTCATTCTCGATGACCGTCAATTCGCATGTTTCGAAGAACTCAAGCGCCGCTTGTCATCACCGCCTGTGCTCAAGTTACCCGACTTTACGAAGCCATTTGGTATTCGTATGGATGCATCCAACTTCGCGGTTGGAGGCGTCTTATTCCAAAAGGAGGGAGGGTTGGAATATCCAATCGCGTACACAGGAAGGAAGATGAAGGCTGCAGAACTCAATTATCCAGTTCGAGAACAAGAACTGCTTGCAATCATGCATGCTCTTCGAGTTTGGCGCGTCTACTTACTCGATCGTCCATTCCTTGTGGAAACTGACCATAAGAGTATCGAGACAATCCTCACGCAAAAGACCACCAATCGTAGAGTGGCACGATGGTTTAATGAACTTGCTGAGTTTCAACCGCAGTTCAAGTGGATTCCAGGAGAAAGCAACGACGTTGCAGACGCATTGTCGAGGAATCCAGACTTTGAGCATAATGCTGCTCAAGTCAGTCTGAGTGAGCTTTTGGACGCTGCTCAGAATAGGGAAATCGTAGCAAGTGTGAAAGCTACAACTACCCCTTTGAAGACTTTGATCAACAAGCGATATTCGTCAGATCAACGACTTCAAGATATCTTGAAGAAACTCAAGAATGAGGAAGTAGTACCGAAGTACTCTTCACATGATGAACTTTTGTATTACCAAACCAAGGAAGATGAAGCTCCACGGTTGGTGATTCCAGATGACGAAGATTTGAAGAACCGTGTCGCCTATGAGAACCACGATGTGGTCACGGCAGGTCATCCTGGATATTTCAAGACCTATGTGGCCGTACAAAAGAAGTACTATTGGCCAAGAATGTACAAGTTCATCAAGCGATATGTGAACACTTGTGAATTGTGTCAGCGCGACAAGGCTCGTCAAATGAAGCCTCCAGGTCTTTTGAATCCACTGGAAATTCCATGTGGTAGATGGATGGATATTTCTATGGACTTCATGGTGTCCTTACCATCCACGAATAGCAATTTTGACGCTATAATGATCATAGTTGATCGACTAACGAAGCGATCAATGTTTATTCCGACCAAGACAACTGCAAGCGCTGAAGACACAGCAGAGTTGTTTATGAAGCACTACGTGAAAGATCATGGTTTGCCACGAACAATCGTATCCGACCGAGACACCAAGTTTACGTCAAAGTTGTGGCAACAAGTGATGACAATTATGGGAACAAAACACAAGTTGTCATCAGCATTTCGTCCTCAAACAGATGGACAAACCGAGCGAACCAACAGGTTCATTCAAGATTACCTCCGTGGTGTTGTTAATCCCTCGCAAACCGACTGGGATGACTATTTGCATCTTGCAGAATTCGCATACAACAGAAGAGTGCATTCGCCGATTGGAATGTCACCGTTTGAAGCTGACCTCGGGTATACTCCATGCATGCCAGATGATGTGGCAATGGATCCTGAATTTCGTGAACTGTCTAAGTCAGCAAAAGAATTCGTTCTGAAACAAGATGCAATGTTGAAGATCGCACAAGACGCGATTAGTGAAGCTCAAGATCGTATGAAGTCGTATTACGACAAGAACCGACTTGTTCAAGACTTCGAAGTTGGTGACTATGTCCTTCTCGATGGGAAGAATTTGGACATTCGCCACAAGGGCTTTGCGCAGAGCAAGAAGCTTGCTCCACGATTCATCGGTCCGTACCAAATTGTGAAGAAGGTACATAAAGACTCGTATGAATTAGCTCTATCAAGAGAGCTCAAGTTGCACCCAGTATTTCACACGTCGCTCCTCAAGCCATATGGCAAAGATGAATCTCGACAGCAGAAGATTCAAAAAGTTCTACTTGCAGACGGAAGTGAAGGTCAACTTGTTAAGGCCATCCTTAACCACCGTAAGCGCTACGGGAAGATGCAATACAAGATCTGGTGGCTGGGAGAAACGAAAAACCAGTCAACTTGGGAACCGTTGGAAAATCTCAAGCAAATTCCCGGACTCATTGAACAATACTGGAGTCGAAAGAAGGGAGGCGTCTTCTTAAAAGGAGGTCATGTGACGGATGCGTCAGCTTAGCTTCTCAAAGCTAAAGCGTGATTCGCATACGTCATTCGAAGAGATTGCAATGAACATTGATAGCATAAAAGCACGACAGAAAACAGAAATTGCGTATCATTGCACTCAAGTTAGTGGTGTAGTTTTTATTCGTAAATGAATCCAGTATGCAGTAGAAAAATGAAGCTAAGCGTAGGACACTAGTAAGCATGTCTATGAGGCACTCATGGCCACTGCTTTGCCACTCCATGTACGAGCAAGCGCTAGAAAACACCTTAACTATAAATCTCACTTTCCATTTTACCTTGATCCACTCAAGTTCCATTCCAAGCATCGTATCCCAAAGCGCCTACTACTGTGACATGTACGGCCATGTGAATCAGCTTTCACGAGTCGGCGTGTGTGTAGTCGCGCTCGAACTCCTTGTTGGATATTTCGTAAAGATTGTTCGTCTTCGAGTAGCCGTCGGGGGTCCGGAAGCATTGCCAAAAAGACAAATCCGATGTAAGTCACTGCTGTTCAAAGTATTTCCACAAGTCCGCTAGCCTTTGCTTTTTCCCGTGCATTTCTTCTAACTTGTGATCTCGCGGCAAACTCCTGCATGCTCCTCGAATAGTGCATCTCAAACAAGTGTTTGAACGCGAGTCGCATGTCTTCAGGTGGAAAGCCATGAGATCTTTTCTTCACGTTCGTGATTACGTGAAAGAAACACGTCAGATACTCTCCTCCGTTGCTCTCATTGATTCTTTGAAATGCATCCTTCTGAGCATCGTCTACATCTTCTATTATGCACTTGATTGCTGTGCGTGGTCCGGATATGTTCGTGTATTGACTGCATAAAGCGGAGAACGCTTCAGAGAGTTAGACTTCTGTGAGTTAGCTCACGACAAAATGTGCAACCAGATGAAATATCCACGCGGAACCGGAAACCCCACTTACAACCATCGGATACCCAGAGAGATTCAGCTTAATCGTCACGTCGACGTGAAATATCCATGAGGATACGCGGTCGAAATGGCGAAGTAGTTTGCGTGTTATTACCCCGACGACGAAGGGACGATCCTTGCTTCCATCGCCTGCGGTATGCGCACGATCTGCCATTTTGTTCCAACCAAACACAAAAGTCTCGTCATCACTCATAGGCTCTCGATATTGGTGGGCTTCGATTAGGTTTTTCATGTCCTCTACGCGGTCTGCGTGATGTAGTTTTGAGGTGCGGTAGTGGATGGGAAAGCTTTGAAGTTGCTACGGGTCTGGTGTGTTGTAAGGAATGGTTGCAAGTTGGCTTCTGACGCCGTTGAGTAATCATCCTTCATTCATTTTTTGGACAATTATATAGGCTTTACACCAAAAATGACTCTGATTCTCCATGGGATATCTGTCTCAAATGATCATCGCTTGCAGCGTTGACGAAGCAAGTAGGGTCTCGTAGGGCACAACATATAGCGAGTTGCAATTACATTGTGCGGGGCCTTTCAGCTCTCCACATGCGTCTCGACTTGCACACGAGGCTGCTGTACCGCATGTCACGATTATCCAACGTCGTAAGAGCACTTGGGACAGCGGCCGCTCCCGTGATGCTGTCACCCCGTACGGAGGTAAGGAGTTAAAGATTTCTTCAAGCTCAATTTCACTGACATCTTCGCGAAGTCGCTTCCATGCACACACTGCTCGCATTGTTTCTGGTTTGTAGGTGGAGAGTAAATAATGCGGTGCTAGAATGTGTGCGCTCAGAGCTGCGGTATTTTGACAGTTTTTTTTTACAATTATGAGTGTTTCGGTCATTCTATGAAAAGGAAACATCCGGCGCGTGAAGCAACTAGTGGCTAAACACAACACGGTCTCTCTTGTCCTTGTCTCACTCTGCTTCAAATTGTGTTTGCTTATGCCCATAACTCCGAGCTCGTGCTCTATTATTTGCTGTGCTGCCCATAGCTATGTACCATTGTCTATATTTCGGTTTGTTCAGTCTACTTTTAAGGTTGACTCGTGCGAAACTCTACCTCCAGAATGCCACAGTGGCCACTTCCTGTTTATGAACACTAATGTGGGACTTCTCTGCACTGGCCCCGATATCGGAGAGACTCTCACGCTGTGCGATGAACTGGATACAGTCTGGTGCCTCAGATGCAATCACTTCAGTCGAAGTCGAAACAGTAGCACCAGCAGTTGAAGGCTGTTTTGAGTGAATTTTACCACGTGGTGCAAGTTGCAGTATCCTTCCCAATTGCACGACTGCAACATGGAAACCGCTCGCAACGCATTGTACATACGCACTGTGTACGCCGCGCAATGTGTGCAACCAAAAGCCTCCTCAAGATCTCGGACAAATTATCGCACAAGGCGTCAATGCGCTCATAATCAATGCGTCATCAGCTGCAAATCCCATTCCAATGCTGATGCGTCAGGGTTCTCTGGTGCGCATGCGAAGAACGATGCTTTTCTCAGGGGTACGGCGGTGGACAGTGGAGCATCCAGCGCCTGCGTACACACATGCGTTGTCACCATATTCACACTACTTTTCTCAAGGATCGTAAGGACTGCAGGAGTGCCCATCCCCGTGTTAACTTGCACTTCTGCGTCATATTGTGTTTGCCCTGTGGCACTTTTGTGTTCTGGTTGGATCTTTTCGTATCACAGTCAGCGAAGGAGTCAGAAGATCTCTTGAGTGAATGGAAACGAATAACGAGCAGACATGCCTAATCAGGAAGATGAGAGCTAAAATCGAGCCATTGTGATCACCATCAGCTTTGAAGGAAGATCGTTTCAAATGAACAGATGGAAAACAAAGAGATGCGGTACGTGCGTCCGACCAAGGGATGTGTTGCTGCACCTTGAAAGCATGTATTCAGTCCAGAGCTTTTCTCAAGTTGCAAAAATCGTCCTCTGTCTGGGACTTGTCTTTTGGCTCACAAATAGGATACACAGGCAGGGGAGGCTACTTTTCCACTGGATTGGATTGTTGACGGACTTCGGCAGTAAAATCGTTCTTTTCGACAATTAGTCGAGCATTGAAATGCCACCTGGCATCCAATCCAGAACAGCTTGCATGGGATACGCCCATTAATCTGCTCGTGGTGAAAAGAAGAAACTACAGGCATGTGCTGTTCTCTGGCACATGCAAATCCTAACTCGTGTCAGCGCCAGATGGCAATGCAGTTTCAGCGATGGAAGTACCGTTTTATCACAAGTAGCCAGGATATTGCAGAAGCAGTCACTTTGGCTTGATATCGCTCGCTTGATTTTGCGCACTCGCGAGTTTCGCACGTTGGTTTGAGACCCTCACTTTCCATTCTGCCTTCAACCAGCAACAACAACCAACCAAGAACCAACGAACCACCAGCTCTCCTCCGAACCATGAAGATCTTCTCGCTCGCCGTCGCCTTCGCTGGACTCCTCTCCACTGTCACCGCCGTCTCTGCGGTCGCTGCGGACGGTGTTGTCGCCAAGGGAGAGAAATCCTACGGATACAAGGAGAACGACGCGTCCATGTACGGACCTTCGCAGTGGGCTACCCAGTACCCAACGTCGTGCGCTGGCAAGAGTCAGTCGCCAATCAATATCGCCTCGAAGACCTCTCTCACAAAAGGATCCCGCAAGCAGCCACTGCAATTCGCGGGCTCGTGCTCCAGCTACAAAATTGCTCAAACCGAAGACTCGTACAAGGGTACAGTTCAAGGAGGCTCATGCACGGTCGCGGCGAACGGCGCCTCGTACTCGATGGCGCAGTTCCATGTCCACACTCCATCGGAGCACACGGTCAACGGCAAGGTGTACGACGGCGAGATTCACTTTGTACACAGCAATGCTGACGGCAGCAAGCTCCTCGTCGTGGGCGCCTTCCTCGAGAAGAATAAGGGAAAGACGGACCCTTGGGTGGCCAGCGTCTTGAACGCAGCGAACCGCGTCAACTCTACGGCTTCGGTCGACGTCAACTTGTGAGTCCAAACATTGTTTTCTTTGTTCCTGCCACCCATTGTATGCTGACAATATCTTTTTGTGTGGCTCTTGCAGTGAATCGTACTCCAAGCTGCTTCTGTCGACGGCGTCGAAGGGACGCGAATTCAACTACCCAGGCAGTCTCACCACGCCAACGTGCAGTGAGATCGTCGACTGGTGGGTCTTGGAGCAGCCTCTCCAGGTGTCGTCCGCGGATCTTGCGAAGCTCCAGGCGAACTTGAAGAAGCTTCACGCCACGGACAACGGTCGCAACGCGAGACCTACGCAACCACTCAACGGAAGAAAGATCACCGTGTACTAGACGCTTACAAGTGGGGTCGTTCCGTGACCTCGAGAAGCTGCTGTAACCTGGATAATGTAAATACTTTATATCGGCTCTTCTCGCAATGTGCGTGCGTTTCAGGACAATGGACAGCTTCGCAAACGGTTGGTCAAACCGGCTGATGATGAGGTTCTTCAACGGTTGTGACGTGTTGATGGCGTCGACCATCGTAATATGAGAAAGTTCACTCAAGTATGCAAGAAACGTACATGCATTTCAATGGACAAGTGCCCATTCACTGCCCTGCTCAATTCACACTGGCGACCAGGACGCAATACTTCAACTGTAACGACTCGCCGACGAAAGTGTGCCTCTTGAACGTCTGACAAAACGGTGAAGTCTACGACCAGAGTGATTACTCGCCATGGCGAAATAAACGCGTGTCATGGTTGTGCACGATATCGACTGCATCGTATGCTGAGTGTAATTCGTTCACTCATCTGCAACGAGCATCATAAAATCGCTATAACACTACGGCTCTGCTGGAGCTGAGTGTTCTAGTAGCGTCTTTACTTCTCAACCACGTTCCACTCGTCGTTATTCGAGTAGGTGCCCAAAGTGGTTTATTCCTGCTCCTAAGACTTGCTTGAAGTTAAAGAAGGCTCTGTGAGTTTGCAAACTGTTCAAAATACCTTTATCACTTTTTAAGACAACGACCAGCCGTGGGACGACCTGGATTTTGGACCTGATGGTGGAGTTGCAAAGCAGATCGGCGCAAATCAAACGTAGGTAAAGGAGGCGAGAGTTTTTCGCTACAGCTACACAAATACACTGTGTACCACCATCAGGCTTGCGTGGAAGGTCGTTTTTGAACAACAGCTGGAGGATAAAGAACTGTACGTCGATTCGACCGTGGGGTATCTGCCAGCACTTTGAGGAAATGGATGCACAGCGCTTTGGTTCAAGAAGCAAAATGCCGTCCTTCTTTCGTGTGCTGTTCCTTTGGCTCACAGAGGGAGTAATCGGATCGGGTTGGTAATCAGCACTGGCTTTTACATTTCAATGGACCAGCAGTGTCCCTCTAGAGCAGACAACCTCTTTGTTAACTGACAGTGAACACATCGTCGGGCACCACCGATCTGATGGTGGCTTGCGCGAAACAGCACATGGCAGCTGCTTCCATGCCTCATTACGAAAAGACACGAAACTTTTCGCTGGCGCTTTGATGCTCATTATTGTCGCCTGATTTCGAATATTTGACTCCCCTAATCGATGCAGTCACCACTTGCTCGTCATTATCGATCTGTTGGTGAAAGGCGTGTAAGAAAGTAGTAAAGGAAGTGCCATGTGACTCGCTCCTCCATGCGATAATGACGGCTGTGTGTACAGCATTCACCGTACGTACTTGGCGAGCATGCTTGTCGCTTTCGGCGCGAATACACACTTCGGCAAATCGATCTGCGACAAGCGCTGCCATAATGCAGTATCAAGCGGCTCGAGGGGGGGGGGGGGGGGGCCGCGCCAAACCCAGCAGCACCATCTCCCGCGCCGAGGAACGTGACGTCTCAACGAAAGGAAACTTGTTGCTGTGGCTTCGTTGTGGGAGCGTCAAATCCCACGTAATGTGATTGGCTGAAAATGAGTAGCGCGAATCGATGGAATGAAAACTCTTGTTCTGTTGCTGCGGACATTCACGACCCGAAATGTGTCGGCATTTCTTTGTATTGGCACTAAATGCTTGTTTTATTTGCTGACCATGACGATTGTTAGTCAAAGTTGCTCATCCTTGAAATTGTGTTGATTATGAGGATGCACCTCGTGTTCAGATTAAAATGGAGATAGTGAGGTTATATGCCCTCATAGCAACCAAGAATACACAGTCTTTATGTGACATGCATCAGCGCTTTTTTCCTTGTCAAGGTCAGGTGTGTTGCGCCACGATCAGAAAACGCACCGGCATCTTGAGATGCGAATTCGTTTGGAAAAACGTTAAGCCAATCCATCCGACAGCCAGAGACAGCAACCTCGCACGCCGCCGATCGGATGGAAAGCAGACTAAGATCGAAAGTAATATCAGGAGTGGCGCAGATTGAGACCGAATTGCAGAAATGGTGACGGACCAATGCTGCACACGCATTTTATTGCGGCATCAAATGAATCGAAAAGAGGGATTATTATAATAGACACGACGTTTTGAAAGTCCGAGTAGGATGTGGTTCAGGGTCTCTCTCGCCCTGGGACAGACCTTCTCTGTATCACAGTCAGCAATGAAGTCAGAACAAGTGAATAGATTATTGCTTGTGAGGATAAAAAGGAGCAATGGACTGCTTGATATGTAATATTAATAGCTAGTTGTCACCATGCTGGGAATGCGTTTTTAACCAGGCAGTCGACAGTTTATGTTTCACTGCAGTCATGCTCTCTGTGCATAATTACCACCACGAATAGGGGAATATAGCAATTTCCCACACACATATTTAAACCAAAACTACCGTAAATAGATCCATCTATTTGGCAAATTTCTCGTTGTCAACTTTTAACTTTGCAACGCGATGCAACTGCTCCACTGTTGCTTTTTCAGCTCAAGCTCTTACAATAGATCAGAGCCACCATCACGTGAACGAGGGTCTATGAACTGCATATCTGGAAGCATCGAAGCCATGCAAAGTCAGAACGAAAGCTTCGAACAGAGCTAGCAGCAGCTGCCTTGAATACTAAACGAAAATCACTTGGAGGGCATTTAGTGTCAATTTCTCGGAACGCAGCAATCACAGGATCTAACGTTATCTGGTCAGTGTGATAGCCTGTAGGTTGAAGTGAGTGCTGCTTTGGCAACAATTTGACGCCATTATTTAGTCATTACCTTTGCTGCTTTATATTTTGCGAGGAGATGTGCATTCAGCGCTGAGCAAAATCATGGTCGCAGCGCGAGTAATTGCCTTCCCAGATGTGTCATAGCGATAAATCATATAGAAATGGGCTCCTTTGGCGCATTTACAATTTCTGCAATCAGTGCTGCAGCTTTTTTAGATAACACAGGTTTCGTTTCGTAAAACATCTAATTGACTCGTAATTTTCACTATGCACTATCAATATTTACGGGTGTGATTTCAACAGCTAACGTTTACGCATCACCCTGACGTGCAAGATCGTTTCGAGTCCTAGCTGGAGAACAAGGAACTGTGGTGGTGCGTTAGTCCGACCATGGGATTTCCTTCTGCGCTTTGAAGAAGCAGCTTCCTCACAATGCGACAAATTGCCCCTTTTCCGCATGTTGTTCCTTTGACTCGTAAATCGAGCGACCAAGTCAAGAGACACCAGCAAACAACGCAAAACATCCCAGTGACATTTTGGCTGACAACAAGCCGACAGTCAGTGCATATTGGCTATCAGCATACTTTTATCTCAAAAGAAGGGATGCGCAATATGATAGTATTCTTACCCTCATTAAAGAGGAATGCATCTAATTCTTGCTGCCAGAACCGAAGTTCGTCTGGCAATGCGGGTGTAAACACGGACACACTTACGAACTCAAACTCGGTATCAAGAATTAACCGATTACTCGACATGCCGGACATCCTATCTGCAATGCTCAGCATGCGTGGGACACACGAGTTTATCTTAGTAGCTCTTCTGTGAAAAAAATGAACAATGGGATGCTGTCGCTGCTTGGCCGATCCAACAACGTACTCCACGTGGAAAATTAAAGCCAGGTGGAAGTGGTGCAAAGAAGCATGCATTGTGTGTAATCGCATCGAACCATGGCCGCTCGATTAATTGCCTTTCATGCTCGCACATGAACTATTGACATCTTCACTTTCTGTTTTGCCTTCAACCAGCAACAACAACCAACCAAGAACCAACGAACCACCAGCTCTCCTCCGAACCATGAAGATCTTCTCGCTCGCCGTCGCCTTCGCTGGACTCCTCTCCACTGTCACCGCCGTCTCTGCGGTCGCTGCGGACGGTGTCGTTGCCGAGGGAGAGAAATCCTACGGATACAAGGAGAGCGACGCGTCCATGTACGGACCTTCGCAGTGGGCTACCCAGTACCCAACGTCGTGCGCTGGCAAGAGTCAATCGCCAATCAATATCGCGTCGAGCACTGCCGCCAAAGGCTCTCAAAAGCAGCCACTGCAATTCGCGGGCTCGTGCTCCAGCTACAAAATTGCTCAAACCGAAGACTCGTACAAGGGTACAGTTCAAGGAGGCTCGTGCACGGCCGCGGCGAACGGCGCCTCGTACTCGATGGCGCAGTTCCATGTCCACACTCCATCGGAGCACACGGTCAACGGCAAGGTGTACGACGGTGAGATTCACTTTGTGCACAGCAGTGCTGACGGCAGCAAGCTCCTCGTCGTGGGTGCCTTCCTCGAGAAGAACAAGGGAAAGACGGACCCTTGGGTGGCCAGCGTCTTGAACGCAGCGAACCGCGTCAACTCTACGGCTTCGGTCGACGTCAACTTGTGAGTCCAAACATTGTTTTCTTTGTTCCTGCCACACATTGTATGCTGACAGTATCTTTTGTGTGGCTCCTGCAGTGAATCGTACTCCAAGCTGCTTCTTTCTGCGGCGTCGAAGGGACGTGAATTCAACTACCCAGGCAGTCTCACCACGCCAACGTGCAGTGAGATCGTCGACTGGTGGGTCTTGGAGCAGCCTCTCCAGGTGTCGTCCGCGGACTTTGATAACCTCCAGGCGAACTTGAAGAAGCTTCACGCCACGGACAACGGTCGCAACGCGAGACCTACGCAACCACTCAACGGCCGAACGATCACCGTGTACTAGACGCGTGAAGGTGATGCACCTACACTCACTGTCCTGTTAGGTGCAGAACTCGATATGCATTGAATCCACCTTTTTTTACAAGCGTGAGAATAATACTGCAGTTCAAGTATTTCTTCGCTAGAATTGGTTTTCATGGTTTGTTTGGGAAGGTTGACTTGTGCGCAGCGTACTTGATGGCCGGTTCCACAAAAATATCAATGACAATTCATAATGAACTAACCACCTGTCAAACCATCTCCATCGTGCCGCTGCTGTGTGCGAAGAAGCTTTCGAAATTCCATCGACAATGAGTCAAAGGAGATGCGCGCATGTCGTCGCTTGATTAATCCTGGTGATGGGCATTTCCATCAAGTTCACACAACCAGACACGCTATTTGTGCCACTCGCGTGTCTTGTCTCGGACAAATAGAAATCGTTAAATCAGTCCTGTTTCGCATGTACGCCGCTGCAAGAAGACAAGAGCTGAGCATGATGGAAGGGGTAACAGCATGCTTTTATTGTTGATGAGGCATTGCTCAGAAAAAAAAAGTCACTTAGTAGACCATAATGGTGCGACCGTTGAGTGGTTGGGTAGGTCTCGCACCACGGCCGCGATCTGTGGCTGGGAGTTTCTCTAGGTGGGCCTGGAACTTGTCGAAATCAGCTGGAGAGACCTGCAGTGGGGCTTGCAAAACCCACCAGTCAACAATCTCGCTGCACGTTGGAGTCGTGAGACTGCCTGGGTAGTTGAACATTTTGCCCTTCGAGGCAGCAGCAGTGAGCAGAGAGGAGTAGGATCCGCTACAAATAACAATAACAATAATAATACACAACTCCGTGAGTGCTCGTGGAGAAATTGGTAGCAGCCAAAATAGTTGATCGAGTACTCACAGCTTGACAGACAACGGGTCCGTAGTGTTGACAGCGCTCAACGCGCTCCATACACTGGTCAACCAAGGATCAGTCATTGCACCCTGCTTCTTCTCCAGGAACAGACCCACAACAAGAAGAGCGCTGCCGTCGGAGTTGGTGTGCACGAAGTGGGCTTCTGCGTCGAAGACTTTCCCGTTGAGCGTGTGCTCCGATGGCGCATGCATGTGGAACTGCAACATCGAGTACGCCTGGTTCTCGACGCTCACGGTGCAGGTACCTTGTAGTGTCAAGGGATATAGACAATAAATGCGTCAAGGTGAGCACACCACTACAAGAACGAGGAATACAAGACGAAGCAAATACGCACCGTTCTGGACATCTCCCTTGTAGGCATCCTCCAGTTGTTTGAGCTTGTAGCTTGCGCATTCCCCGGCGAACTTGATTGGCGCCTTTTGGTCACCGTCTCCGCACACGGACTTCACGGTGATGTCGATCGGGGACTGGCGTTTGCCAGCGCATGTTGGGTACTGGGTTCCCCACTGCGCAGGGCCATACATGGATGGATCGTTGTCCTTGTATCCCCACGATTTCGTGCCACTCGCAGCCACTGTCCCATCAGCACTGACTGTAGCAGCAACAGCGGCGCAAAGGAGACCGAAGATCGAGAGAAGCTGCATGATCGTTGAATCGACGAAGACGGAGGATCGGGTGCTTGCGAAGGCGCTGGTAAATTTGCGAATGAGAGAGCCGAAGGAAGTAGCTGCTTTGCTTGTTTAGTCTCATTTCGGATGCGGGCAAAGAATACGGAAGAATTGATCCATCTGTCTGCGTGGTTTTCTGCAGATGGCTCTATCCTATGGCGCGTGCTCTCGCGCCAGTACGTCTCTCCCCTTTTGTGGGTACAGACAGTATCACCTGCAGATTCAGTGGAATGAGCTCCTCTCACTGTTTGGAGCGATTAGTTTAATCACGCCAGATAGAGAACGGACGCACGAACAAAAACGGAGCAAAGTAGCAACTCATAGAGCAAGCGCGTAAAGTAGTCCTGTTAGGAAACGCAAAGCCGCAGCCAGCGACATGACATCGGCGCTGGTAGTGTTCAAAGGTATGCGTGTGGCATAATGGGGTCTCAACGATTAATAAAGCGCATGACACAGTGAGTCATGAGCAGTATCAATAGAATTTGCATCATTTTATTGAAACCGCTTGTACATTTTCTTTTAACGGAGATCCTGGATAATGATGAAGTGAATGGGGATAAGACCACGTGTTTTCCGACTGCAGGCAGCACATCACCACGTGTACTCTAAAAGATCTTCTCCTGTGTGTCAAAAACAAGAGTGAGCATGGACAGACGCAGATTGAATCTTGAAAGAAATCCACTCGCCACGCATCACGAGTAGTAACAGGACGCCGAGTTCCATCAGGTATGGCATATCTTCCTCCGTTGACATGCTAATGCGTTTTCAAACACGCGAGTGTTTTGGTAACAGAGGGCTGTCGAGCCTTCTAATAAATTCATTCCAAATATTTGGTGCACTACATTCTGTTTCCCTCCCATATGTGCGTGCGCGCTGTGCGCATCGGTAAGCGGTGAATTTCAGATATGTTTCCACTCATGGGTACCCAGCGCAACAGGCTGTCCCTTCCCTCCCCGGTCGATCGAAGGCTTTCTGTTCCTGCATGCACCTGCCATTTTTCTTGAGACTATGGCCGTTGCCGGTACTTCAATTCGATCATTGGTCCTAATACCTACCTTTTGCGGCAGCCAGAGTAACAGAGCAAGTAATCGATGCAAGTCTTAGTGGAGGTGCTGGAGCAAAATCAATAGCGCAGGAACACTCAGCACAACACATATATCTTGATCACTTCAACGCTTGTCTGCAAGGTGAGGCATGGTGCTGCACTGTTTGTCAGCAGTTTAAAGCCCCTAAAGCAATCCAAATACGTGGTTTGTCCCTAAATAAGCCATCTATGGGAGGTCCCTATTTACACTCAATGTGCCATCAGTGAGTGCCTGACGTGGCTGCGCAAATCGCACGTTGCAGCTCCCACAAATGACGTGAAGCTGTCCTGTGACTAGCATGGTCTGCGTTGCTTTGAGAGCAATGACTGCATTTGAGAGCAGCCATCGACTACTCTCAAAGCAATCACTGGCCACGGCAACAGTCGAAGCTGAACGCGCTGTATATGTAAGGACCCAGATGAATATGGTCCAGCTGCTAAGTGCGACAGGTATGTCGCCAGAAAAAGAAGTATATGCATAGTATACAAAAGTCTATATAAACTCTAGGTAAGGCATGTATGAGGCCAGTGTGAGGCCAGTAAGAACCCATTGAAGTAGTGAATTAGTTGAAGAACAATGCAAAGAAAAGAAGAAAAATCCAGTAAGAGAAAAAGGAGAAAAAGAGGCGTAGGACACTAGGAGAAGTAAGAGGGAGCCCCTAGGGTAGCCCCGAGTAGCTAGCTGCGCGAGCAGCGCATTCTAACTCACTTCTCAATCTACTCTCCAACTGCCAAGCGCCAATCCAGACCAGACCAACCCTCCTATCTTCCTTCCTCTCGTTAAGTGCGCACCTCGTTAAGTTCGTCTCCGGAAAAGTACGACCCCAGTCCTTACAAGTGGTAGCACTTGTTGGTCCTGCTCAGCCCTCGCCTCTCGGTCTTGGTTCCTTGTCCCTTTGAAAGTCTCCGTCGGTTCCGTCCGGTAGAGTTTTGCTTGTCCCGACTGCGTGCTGCAACCCGCATCACATCGAGAGCTCCTAGCCGGGTGTTGAGTGGTCTAGTGCCTTTGTGTCTGTCCCTACCGGCTGCCAAGGGAGGATAACGTCTCGATAGCGGTTTAAAGTTGCTGGCTAAACGGTCTGTGGTTGCAAAAGCTCACTGTTGATAGAGCCTGGATAGAGCCGTGGATGCCACGAAAGAAGACTCCCGCCGTCGATCGCTACACCTTCGCTCAGCCTCTCTCTGCTCTCTATTCCGACAATCCCGCCGTCGACAAACTCCGTGCAAACCTCTACGCTACGAATAAGAAGCTCTCAGGTCAACTCATCGCCCTTCGCAACACAATCCCGGTTGCTGACGACTCGGACGCTCGTAATTACGTCCACGAGATCGTCGTAAGGGCCCAAGTCCACGTAAACGACCTCCAGTCCATCCTTGGCATCTTCACTGATCGCAAGGTCAAAGAGCACAAGAAGACGAGAGAGCAGAAGGTCAGAGAACGTGCTGAGTTGAAGCGCAAGGCCCAAGACTCCCAGGAAGCCAAGAAGAAGCGTAAGAAGACCCAACAGTAGCTCTTCCTTAAGTTTAAATCAGAACTTTTTCCTTTTAGCTAAGTACGATGTCCTCCAAGTCCTCCACGTCCACAACTGCCGATATGAACTCTCTCATGACCCAGATGACCTGGTTGATGACTCGCAACCAGGATCTACTCGACCGGCTCTGTGCCAGACCCATAGAGTACAAAGTCGAAGGCATCAACATGCCGCAGTATCATGGGAAGATCGGAGAGTCCGTGGAGTTGTACTTTGACCAAGCCATTCGCTACATGGAGGCAAAGGGCATTCAGTGGCAGAATCAAGAAGAAGAGAAGCGTGTATTGGCTTTGCTTTCAGCCAATCTCAAGGGCGCCGCCGCTGCGTGGTTCATGGTGAACAAGGACAGCATCAAGGATGTGCAGACATTCATGCAGCGTTTGCATGCAGAGTTCACGCCGGTGGACTTGCAAGAACGCTTGCGCGATCAGCTGTATCAGCTCAAGCAGCACGAATGCAAGAACTTAGAAGAGTACTTGTGGAAGTTCCGCCAGCTCATCATGCAAGTCAAGAGCATGGACGAACTCGACAAGATCACGTACTTTGTGCGCGGATTGCGCAGAGAAATCAGGGAAGAAGTACAGTACTGCCGTTGCGATTCACTTTCGCAGGCTATGTCCAAAGCATTGTAATATGATCGAGCTCATGACCTTGACCATCGCCGACAACGTCGTTCGCAGACTCTGCCCACGTACATGGATCAAAGAACACCGACGCCAGCTGAGCCAGACACTGCCGAGCCAATGGAAATCGACCATGCTCGTCCCTTTCAACATCGTAATCGCTTCCAACAACGCCGTGAGTGGAAGCCGAAGTGTCGCTACTGTAAGAAGATTGGCCACACCATTGAGCAGTGTTATAAGAAGAAGAACCATAACAACAGTCGGCCTCGTCGTAACAATGGACGAAACAACTTTCAACGAACTGCCGTGAACTACTTCGAAGATATGCCGGCAGAAGAAGAAGAAGATGAAGAAGAAGAGATCTCAATGATGCGTCACGAAATCGTCACGAACTTGGATCAGCTCCAACTTGACAACTACTCTGGCAGAGATCTCGTGGTAAAGCAAGGCACCTGTGAAGGTGACAATGCCACCATCATGCTCGACTCCGGTGCTACGTGCAATGTCGTCAAACCCGGTTTCCTGAAGCAAGTCACGAACAAAGCTACGATCCAAGTCACTCGTTTTGATGGTACGAACACCGTGAAGAAGAAGGTGAACAAAGGCTTTGTGAATGTTGCGTTTGGAGAACGTACGTTCCGCAACGTGCCAGTAATTGAATGGCCAATGAACAACACCCATGACGTTATCTTGGGGAAGCCATGGTTCACCAAGTATCAGCCTCTCATCAATTGGCGAACGCATGATGTCGAGATTCCGGACACTGAAAGAAAACTCATGGAACGTGTTACCGTGTCCTTTGCAGAATTCAACAAAAAGTTGAAATGTTCGCAGTGCGAAGAAGTGTACCGCATCAAGGTCAACAGTATGGCTAAGCAAGAAGACAAACACATCGTTATTGATCCTCGCGTTGAGCAGCTATTGAACGAGTACTCGGATGTATTTCCCGAAAAGTTGCCGAATGAACTACCGCCGAATCGTCGCGTCGAGTTCGAAATGAACATGAAGGCTGACGCCCAGCCGAGCAATGGACCTCCGTTTCGTCTTTCACAGACAGAGCAAGAAGCTCTGCGTGCTTTTGTCGAAGAAAACCTGGCAAAGCAATGGATCGAAGTCTCCGACTCACCTTGGGTCTCGAACATTTTTGGGATCCCGAAGAAGGATCTAAAGACTGGCGAAGCGCCATCTCGAGCCGAATGGATCCAATCCGGAAATTCGTCAATTCCTATTCGGTGGGTGATCGATTATCGCCATGTGAACACACAAACGATTGTGCCGAAGATACCGTTGCCGCGGATTGATGAACTGTTTGACAGAATGGTCGGCAATAAGTATTTTACTGTGATTGATCTCGCACAAGGTTACCATCAAATGCGCGTGCATCCCAACTCAGCCAAGTACACTGCATTCCGCACGCAAGATGAGACTTACCAATGGTGTGTTGCACCTATGGGACTTGCTGGAATGGCTGGGGTTTGGTCCAGGTTGATGCGTGTACTGTTTGGCAAGTTTCCGTTCGTTGTGGTTTACTTAGACGACATCTGTGTGTTCTCAGCTACGTTGGAGGAGCATCTGAAGCACCTGGAGATATTGTTCAAGGTACTCCGTGAAGAAAAGTTGTATGCACATCGCGCCAAGTGTAAGTTTGCTGTACAAGAAGTCAGTTTTCTTGGTCACACAGTCTCTAAGAATGGTCTTGCTGTTGACAAACTGAAGATGACAGCCATCGAAAATTGGCCAACTCCGACAACGGTGAAAGAACTGCAAAGTTTTCTTGGACTTGCAGGTTGCTACCGCCGATTCATCTGTCAGTTTGCACACATTGTATTGCCGCTAAGTCAGCTAAT
Organism: Globisporangium splendens; assembly: GCA_006386115.1. Taxonomy (NCBI): domain Eukaryota; phylum Oomycota; class Peronosporomycetes; order Pythiales; family Pythiaceae; genus Globisporangium; species Globisporangium splendens. The sequence goes on along the minus strand of VFIW01000062.1, from coordinate 26,310 downwards.
CAAGAAAGATTCAGTATGGACTTGGGGTAATGATCAAGATCATGCTTATGCGCAACTCAAGCATGCATTGCAGACTGCTCCAGTGTTGAAGCTCGCAGATTTCTCCAAGCCGTTCGTCTTAACAACTGATGCATCTGGCGAATGTGTTGGTGGTGTTCTATCGCAGTTCCACGACGGACATGATCATCCAATTGCGTTCTACTCGAAGAAGCTTGGTCCGCATGAGATCAACTGGCCCATTCATGAGAAAGAGCTGTTTGCAATCAAGATGGGCCTCGAGAAGTGGCGTCATTACCTCTATGGTCGTGAATTTGACATCTACACCGACAACAGTGCGTGTTCGTGGTTGCTAAAGCATCCGAAAGTTTCGGCGAAACTTGCGCGGAATTTGACGTTCTTCGCGCAGTTTACATTCACGATCCATCATGTCAATGGGAAGTTGAACGTAGTTGCTGATGCATTATCTCGTCGACCTGGTGATGACAACTCTAATCTCGCTCAGATGAAGTTCCACCGCTGTGATCAAGCGTGTGTATCTCGTGGATCGCGTTTCCGCACTTGTTCTTCTGACTCCTCGGATCCAGCTCTGCCGGGGGAGGAGGCTATGTTCCAAGTTCATGCTGTGATTGGATTCGCTGAATCTCGTGTCGATCTGGCTCCGGAAGTCAAGAAAGAGTTTCAGCAAGGGTACCTAGCCGATCCAGAGTTCAAAGCAGTTTGGTCTGATGAAGACAACAACTCGAACTTTACGAAAACCGACGAGTTACTCTTCGTTAAGTCCTCGAACAAAATGAAGCGACTCTGCGTCCCAGACAATGACCGCTTGCGCACACGAATCATTTCCGAGTACCACGACTCACCAATTGCCGCGCATCCCGGCAACCGCCGTACTTTCCTGCGAACAGCTCAATGGTACTATTGGAAAACGATGCAACAAGACGTGAAAGAGTATGTGAAGTCTTGTGAAACGTGCATTCGTTGGAAGCATGATAGTCAGCGCAAGAATGGACGTCTGATGCCAATTCCGATTCCTGAACAATGTTGGCAAGTGGTGTCAATGGACTTCATCACTGGCATACCTCTGTCAGAAGGTTACGATGCAATCCTGACAGTTGTTGACAAGCTCTCGAAGCGAGCGAAGTATGCGCAGACTCACGCCAAGGACGGTGCTTCCGATGTAGCCAAAGTGTTCTTCGACACAATTGTACGTCATCACGGCTTGCCGGAAGTCGTCATCAGTGATCGTGATAGCAAGTTTACGTCGAAGTTCTGGACTTCTTTGATGAAGCTTATGGGCATCAAACTCAGTATGACAACATCGCACCGACCTCAAGCAGATGGTCAGACCGAACGTCAGAACTTGGTTGTAGAAGATGCGCTAAGGTGTATGATCTCGTATCAAGGAACCGACTGGGTTCAACTCCTTGGAATGATCGAATACGCGCACGCAACCTTGATCAGTGCCTCGACAGGATTCTCTCCCTTCGAGATCGATACAGGACGTAAAGAGCGAAACGTTTGGGAACAGACAATCAACTCGAAAGCAGAAGTAAGAGGCATTGCTGAGTACGCAAAGATCTTTGCCAAGGAACGGCAGAAGATAGTGGAACTTGCCCGCAAGAACTTGATAAAGGCGCAAGAAACGCAGAAGAAATACTATGACCGCAAACGCCGTGTCCATCAAGTTGAGTTCAAAGCAGGCGACCTTGTGATGCTAGATACTAGTCGAGTATCGCTGAAACATGCTGCAAGCGAAACAGATATGAAACGTGCAAAGTTCGCTGCAAGAAAAATTGGTCCCTTGGAGATCATTCGAATGATAAACCCGAATGTTGCAAAGTTGAAACTTCCTGCCCAAATGAAGCGAATCAACCCAACGTTCAACGTGGATGTTCTCTCGCACTATGTGCCAACGCCAGACAAGTTTCTGAGTCGTCCCATTCCAAAGTCGTCGAAGTTCGTCATGGACGATTCAGCGAACGATCTTCAGATCGTGGAAAAGTTGCTGAAGAAACGTCAGTTCAATCGACTGCCAGAATGGCTTGTCCAGTGGCATGGTGAGACGGAACACGAAGCCACATGGGAAAGAGAACGAGACATCCGTCATGTTGCCCACTGGACCGAACTCGCTGCCGACTTCAAAGAACGACAACGAGAACTCAAATCGAGGAGGATGTAAGGACCCAGATGAATACGGTCCAGCTGCTAAGTGCGACAGGTATGTCGCCAGAAAAAGAAGTATATGCATAGTATACAAAAGTCTATATAAACTCTAGGTAAGGCATGTATGAGGCCAGTGTGAGGCCAGTAAGAACCCATTGAAGTAGTGAATTAGTTGAAGAACAATGCAAAGAAAAGAAGAAAAATCCAGTAAGAGAAAAAGGAGAAAAAGGAGAAAAAGGAGAAAAAGAGGCGTAGGACACTAGGAGAAGTAAGAGGGAGCCCCTAGGGTAGCCCAGAGTAGCTAGCTGCGCGAGCAGCGCATTCTAACTCACTTCTCAATCTACTCTCCAACTGCCAAGCGCCAATCCAGACCAGACCAACCCTCCTATCTTCCTTCCTCTCGTTAAGTGCGCACCTCGTTAAGTTCGTCTCCGGAAAAGTACGACCCCAGTCCTTACAGTATGGCATTCTCTCTCTACTGCTAAATGTTTCAAGACTTTGTTCAAAATAGCTCGAGTGCGAAATCTGGCATTCTAAATCCTACGAGAATCTCTCCAGTGTGTTTGCCTTCTAAAAACAACAGCAGCAGGAGCCATTGAGTCGCACACTCAGCGTCTGGTGTTTCCAAACCCTTCGTGCTCGCGAACAGTTCAGCATGATCATGTTGGAACCGAACTACGTGAAGCCTGTCGCCAACTCTTTGCTTGCGGCAAAGTGCATTTAGCAAGTACGTCTCTGTGCACGGCAAGGGCGACATTTCGAGTTAGTTCGAGTAATCCAGACACAATCGGACGAACTGAGGCACATGCATTCCACGTTGAACTCGACATCTCGAGCGCAACGCGTTCTGTTAACCAGCTTTTGCGTCTGTTGGAGTCTTCAAGCCAGCTCCATCTGATTATGGATGGAGATGGTAGAGATGCTTTCTCAGTAGATGATAACAAATGAAAAAGTCGCTCGAGTGGAAAATTACAGAAACCGAGGCAGTCGGAATGCCATCTCCAGTCTACGCGCTTCATTTGACTCACAGAAGGGGGAAATCGCACCACAGCACAAGCGAGTCCCGCCCATCCTATCTGCTGCGTGTATTAATTTGCTGTTAGTCGCTTAGTCAACAATGGCCGCTGTGACGTCAACAACTGGCGCTCCATTGTGCTTAGAAACGAATTAATTCATTGTGTCAGTGTCGAGGTCGAGTTGACTCAATATGCAATGCACGCACATCTCGGATAAGAGAAGCCAAAGAAAATGGACCAATGAGCGCCACTTTAAGGATCCTTCGCAATTATGAATATATAACAACCGCCATTCGCTGCGCAAACTTTACGCGTCGACGGAAACCTCCTCCTCTTATTGGGGACCATTGCGTTCCATTCTCGGAGTTATGTGTGAATCGCATGGTGGAGGATGCACCAGATCGCAGAAACCTTTCCGTCGTCTCCTCCCATGCTCAACTTTGGAGAAACATACCCTCTCCTAGTTGGCTCGTGGCACAGGCTCACTAAGACGTTGCCATGCACGCTTCCACAGGTTCTATAAACTTTCAATGTGCAAAAGCTTCAATTGAATTTGGAAAGCTGCTTCTAGTCACACGATCGAGCTCAAGAGGCACCAACGGCCACTCTGCTACGATCGACTTTCGCAGGCGCGATCTTGATACGGGCCAGAAAATAACAGACGCGAAACGGCGCCAGGCTCGCACGAATTCTCTTCATCTCTAATGCGAAACGCCGACTGCTCTCCTTTTAAAATCATTGAGCGAAACTGGCACCGCTCCCCCTCTCAGCTCCCCACTTCCCAATTTGTCCTGCTAGGTGGCGTCGCTCGCCCGCCGGATCTCGCCCACCACGCCGCCGCAACTCTTCTCCGCCGCGATCTCCTTCTTGCCTCTCGACTGGACGCGATCCAGATGCTTCGCTATGCCGGCTACATTGACGCTGCGTCCAACATGTACGAAGTGCCACGTCCACCAAGACGCGGCTCGCATCGACCGGAAGCAGTATTCGACTACGCTCGCCAAACCGGGCCACGCAAGATGTCGCCGTCCTGGATGAATGTGGTGGCTGGCTCTCCGCCGACGACGATGTCTTCGACTGTTTCTGTGGCGCGTCCATCTCTGTCAGCGGAGCAGTCCAGTGTCCTTGGAAAAAGAATGCAGATGGCAATTTCGCCCATCGTGTCAAAGGAGGAACAAGATCAATTTCTAGACGTGGAACGCGTCTTGATGTCGTCCCGCGTGCGAAAAAACTTTCGGAACGAGACAACATGCGCGCGGCACGTTTCCCAGTACCCCATTGAGGGTCAGAACTACCAGCATGCTGTTAAACAGGGGTGCAAAAATCCTATCAGTACGAGATCTTCTCCGATCTCAACCTTAAAGGTCGACAAGCTCAGGACTCCAGTCTCTGTGGATCTCGTCAGTCAAATGAGTTCTGGGGTGCGCAACACACTTTCCCCTCAACGTTCCATTTTGGAGAGCTACACTCAGACGATGCCGTTGTCCGCGTCCTGCCAAACGGTTCAAAAGCGCTGCATGCACCCGGATTGCACCAAGATTTCCGTCACCCGTGGTCTCTGTCGTGGTCACGGTGGTGGTCGTCGGTGCCACTTTACTGGCTGCTCGAAGAGTGCGCAGAGTCGCAGCACATTTTGCTGGGCTCATGGAGGAGGTCAGCGCTGCGAGGTGCAAGGCTGCATGCGCTCCCGCAAGTCGAAGCGTTTCTGTGTCGCGCACGTCCACTTTGAGAACACGGGCTGGCTCAACTCGGGCACTTCGACCGATTGGAGAATGCAGGAACGCCGAGGGACCTGGCAAGGGCAACCTGTTCCGTGCAAGCAGCAAGCACCAGCGCTATCTCCCCAGCCTTGACCAAGCGCTCAGTTCGGCGTCACGCTCGCTACCAAATCTCCCCTGTTTGTAGGGCGAGCTCAGACATGCGCTTCTGACTCGAGCTTCGATCGGCGGCTTCCGACGTGAAGATGGCTTGGATTTGCAGCTGATGCATTTTTTCTACTCGCCCGATAGCTGGTTTACCATCTCGCACCTTCAGCATGCATGCGGCGCACTTGCTGCTTGGATTCACTTTTTTTTCAATTTTTTCTTTCTTCTTCTAAAGATTTTTCTCTGAAGAAGGGGGTTTCACACTTTTTATGTTTCTTCGTTGAAGTTGGCGCCTCTGAAACGTAAACTCGTGATTATTAATTTGGGCTCGATTTGGTGGCAGAAAATTCACGACACATCGCAGGTTATATTTTGCGACCTACGTCTCTGACTCACTCGCTGTCATTGTTTCGACCAGGCTCCAATTCTTTGCACTCCCTCTTAACGCGCCAAAAATCAATGTTGGCTCTTCATTTGAAGTTTGTATGTAACAACTGGCAGAAACCAGTCGACACACCGGACTTCTAATTAACTACTGTACTTGCATCTCCTTGATACTTCAGTATCAAGCATGCACTCACATTCACTAGTCGCTCGCTGCTTGGTTGGCTGTGCTCTGTTTGATCGATTGAACCAATTTCAAAGATTGCCCCACAATACGTTAGAGACTTTGAACTCGCGTGGGATGCACACATGCCAAGCGGTCAGTGTCCATGACCGCTAAGTCGGGGCAGCAGCAATCTTATGGGAACTCGAGATGAAGACCCGAGTGGGAGATTGACCGGATTGGTCGGGAGGCTTCAGCTGGGACCAGGCGCTGCTGTGACGATAAGAAGCTACAAGCTGTCTTGAAGAAATTTGTCGAGAATTCGGACCAAAAGGCAATACCTTCAGAATGTGGCAAAAGATCCATTGGAGGGCGTGAGAGGGGTACAGTCTGCGTTTTTTTCGTGGCGACGCAGGAAAATAATAACAAGAGCATCTTGCTCTGAATCAAGTTTAACGTCTTTACCACCGAAAGAGCCCGAAGTCCAAATGTCACTTTCGGCAATTCTGTTTCACGGATCGAAGCCGCATCGAAACCAGCATGGACAGCAGCAAGCTAGATGGGCAGCTTCCGTGCGGGCACATGTCTCTCTGTCCGCGCTGGACTGAAAAGAAAAAGAAAGAGCGCGCGTTTGCCCTGCGCCGTAGCGTACACTAGAGGGCGAGACACTCGGATGCGTGAGCGTGCAACGCCCTGCGAAAGGAGATGGAGCCGGCAGGTTTTCGTTGAGACATGCGATCTCAGGACAGCGCTCTTCGTCCCAAGTGTCGTGCGGGTGTGGAGGAGAATGGTCAAGCCGTGGGACCAAATCAATGCGGCGCGTTCATGACTTGTGGATGAATGGAGAGTGGCACCGGAGCACGCTGCTTTGGTCGATTCGGGGCTGCCTTCCATCAGACTAATGCTGGAAAACGCGATCGACTAAAGGAAATGTAAAAACAGTAAACACAGACGCGCTTTAGACGAACATATATGTACCGCACGTGTTAGTGAGGATCAGTTGTGGAGCGCGACTCTTGTTTTCTTCTGCTTTGCTCGTAATTGGTGCCTGGTTGTGGTGCCCCTTGATTGAGCCTCTTCGTCATTGAGACGGCTTCGGGAGGTCGAACGAAAACGATTGCGCCTGTTCGTACACACGCTCTTGCTGTTGCACACCGCGAAAGGTGCTGGATGAGGACGAAGATGCTGGAACCGCGCCAGGTGCTGGGAACGAGCGCTTCAGGGCATCGTTGAGGCTTGGGAGCGACAGCGCGAGTCTCGCAGCGGCAGACACTGGCTCACTGGGGGTGGTTTGCTGTAAGTCCGTTGAAGCAGAGAACTTCACGAAAGTCGTACTTGTAGTAGTCGTAGTTGAAGAAGTGAGCGCGAGATCCATCTCAGAAGCTACTGTGGACGGACGTCCATCCATACTTTCATCCGATTCGGCAGCGTTTTTCGTCTGTGGCGTCGCCATCGTGGGTTCCATGTCAACATGATCGACGCAGAAATGCTTGGTTTTGCGGCTGCGCCGGCAATTTGGCGCCTCACAGCGCTTGCCTCCACCGTGAGCCCAGCAGTATGGACTTCTGCTCTGCGCGCATTTCGTGCACCCTGTGAACTGACACCGTCGCCCACCGCCATGACCTCTACACAGCCCCTTGCTCACGGCGATCTTCCCACAATCGTCCACGGAGCAGCGCTTGGCTCCGCAACCAGTGAGCAGCGCCTTGGCGAGCGATGGTGCTGGAGTGTTTCGTTGTCGTTTCTTGCTGTGTGACGTGGACGAAGCAGGATTTGAAGGCGGCGAGCGAAGACGCGATTCCGATGACACCGACCGCCCTGAGACCGAGTTACTTGGACTGGAGGCATTGCTGTTTGTGGTGCCGAAAAGCACGGCATGCGGGATGCCCATGTACGATGCTGGCTTGGGGGCGTCAAAGATGGGGTCTTGCACGTGGACTCTGGGTGGTAGTGTCGCGGTGTACGCGTTTGCCTGGACGGGTGAGGTCGTGTGAACGTGACCATTTTCAGCCAAAGAAGACGATGGGAGCGAGGACGTCATAGAGATAGTGACGTGGATCGGTGGGGGCGGGAGGCTTTCTAGGTCGTTCGTGTGTTTCCGTGGGATGTGCTGTAAGAAGCCGTCTTCCGAGGCGCCTGTGGTGGAGCCCGTGCTGCTCGCGATGGAGCTGCGACTGTTATTTGCCGTGTTGTTGCCGCTGCCAGTCCCGTCGAGCCACTTGCCCATGGTGCGGAAGAGCTTCTCGCGCGCATCCTGGGTCGGCAGCGAGCCTGAAATGAACGCATTCTGGGTTCCTTGGTTAAGCTCGCGCTGCCGTCGTTGCTGATGGTTCTTCTCTGTCGCGTGCAGCAGCGGGAATGAGCGCGCAAAGTTCATGGCTTCGTGGACGGCCTTTGCGGGTACCTCGGACATCGGAGGCGAGGACGCACACTGCTGGTGGTCGTTCAGGTTGACTGCGTGGAGCTGGTCCATGAACGACGTGGTCACGTCCTCGTGGTGCTTCTTGTGCTTTGGCGCATAGACGCCACCATTGCTGTGATTGTAGTGGCTGCTGCTGGCGTTGGGGAACGTACTGCTGTCGGCACTGCTGACGCTGTTGACGCTGCTGACACTGGCGGTGCTGGTGGTACGCACGAGCGACGGCCGGGGCTTTGCGTGCTGCCACTCGTTCGGCGTTTCTTGCTGGCGGCGATGCAAGCCGATATCGTGGTTGTTGTACTTGAGTTGCTGCTGGTCTTGCTGGTCGCTGGCGCTCTGGTGCTGCTGGACTGTCCAGGCCATGGCGCGCGGGAAGAGCCGATGGCGCAGCAGCAGCGCCGCCTGCGCATCCGCCTGCTGCTGCGCGGCGCTGTCTCCGTAGAGGTGGCGGCGCGTGTGCTCCGCCGTGCTGGCGCGGCGCCCGCTGTGCTGGGACTCCATGCGGTCGCGCTGATCGGGATGGCGGGCCGCGTGCGGGCTGTTGCGCTGTTCGGGTTGTGCTTGCGGGCTGTTTGACGTGCTGACAGCGCCGAGTTCGTTTGCTGAGCTGAGTGAGCGCTGCGACAATCGGGCTCCTCCCTCGCTCCAGCCGCAGTCCCTTTCGCCACGTCACCCCTTATTAATACTGACTTTGAGTGCCAGCAACCCTTTATACAGAGCTGAGAGTGGTTCTCCCGGCTCATACCCGAACCGCGACGGCAGGACCAGTTTAGTGACATGAGGAGAACGAACTCTGTTGACGAATCCGACCTGTCGTAGGCGGGAACCTGTTGAGAGAGGGAATGAATTAGAACCGAGAGTTCCGTAAAGACAGGTAAGAGGCACTTCTGCTCAGAACAAGGAGGGAAGAAACGCAGCTGGGCAATGACAAGTCAACGGAGCACGCACTGAAATGATTCTTTCAATTAATAATTGCTAAATCTACAAATTGAATCGATGCATCTTTTTGTGCGTTTGGAAATCTGAACTGCTCATCACCAGGGATGACAGAAGCAGGCACATTTAATCAGCTTTTGCGCCACGATCGGGGATGAGGACGCACTCGCGAAGTTCCCGGTGAAGGTTGATACCCTCCCCTCGTCTTCCTTTCCTCACTGCGAACATACAGTGAACGTCACGGGTCGTGGCTTTTCATTAGGCGGATGTCCAGCCGTCTAAATTAATGAGATGTTCTGAACGCCATGTGTTCAGTTCAGTCAGTCTCTGCGAAAAAGAAAGGTTTCTGACGGTGTTTAACAGTATACACAAGTGTACGAGAATGTTTAGTCCGCAGCAATGGAATGTACCCGAACACAATGGAAGCAGAGTATACTTCTGCTAGTGTGCCAGAAGAAGAAGAAGAGCAATGGACACTGGCATCAGAGACGTCTGTTCGACCGACCAAAGTATCTTTGTTGCGTGTGTGCGTGCATGGGTGCACTTTCGTGACCTAACGGAGCTCCTCGTTGAACTTTGCGTGTCGCACTCGGCTGGAGCTCTCTCGCTTCAGAATTGTCTCTCCGTCTCATCCTTTCACTCGGATCCTCTCTCAGCAGGCGCAGTTCTATGGAAAATCAGAGCATTATTGTGGATATCCAGCGCGTGCGCGTGTGGGTGTGGGGCGTGTGTCTCGAGAGGCAAAACTGGGCTACTGCCACAACTCAGTTGCTCACTTTGATCCTGAAGGAAATGGCCGGCTGCTGAGCACACCGCCGCGCAGTTGCACCAGCTCAAATGCTAGAAAGGACGCTCATTTGCTTCTCAGATGACGTTACTTGCTACAGCCATTGCCCATTGCAGCTGTTCTAGTTGACACTGACCGCAACCACCTTTCTTCACCTTGCCCTTCTTCGGCCAATATTTTTGTTTATTATTAGGTGGGGTACCCCGCGGCATCATGACCTCTGGTCACTTCAAATCGGTTTTAATCTCTTTCCATTCAATCTGTGCCTGTCTGATTTTCTTTTGAGGATGGAACGACAGAGCTCACCTTTCGCTTTGGATCGCGGTCACTTTCCCATGAAAAACGCCATACTGTACGCTGCGAGTGAAAACAGAGTGCGAGGCTGCAGCAGACAGATGTGAACAAGAAAGATAGCCAGCACCCTCGGTCAATTTTAGTGTTAATGGTGGTGCATATTACGTCACGCGGGGCGAACTAACATATCCATGCGCTGCCGTGCTAGGAGATACTGTACCCGGAGCAGAACTCCATGGAGGCAAAATACTTGTGCTTGTGATCGTGTCTCCTTTGGGATTTGTCGGTACGTTGGTCGTGCTCGCCGAACACGGGGTGTTTCCTGTGTCGTGGTTGGTCGTCCTCGGGCTTCCACTGTGGTCGCTCGTTCTGGTTCTGCTTGCTCTGTCAGCAGTCGTCAGAAAGAGATTCGGCTTTTACCCCGAGTTGAAGCCGAAGCTTGTAAGGTTCGCCAACGTGTTTAGCACTCAGACTGGGATAGTCATCGTTTACCCGACCTACAACGCAATCTCCCTTCGACTCTCCGGGATGCACCAACTGGCGTTTATGGTCTTGCTTCCTGTGCTCAAGCATGTGACGGCGAAACGTATCTTGCGAGTGGCTACTAGTCCTTGCGAGATGGTGCCGGTATTCTTGCTGAGCGTGGACATATTCGAAGCGATTTACCTGGCAAAGATGCGACCTCTCTTTGGACCGGAGTTGGACTTATCGCCATCGACATAGTGGAAAGTGTTGTCGCAATTGCTCACCTGCAACGTCAAGCAGCAATGCATGTGCGTGCCAAAGTGCGCCTGATCATGAGCTTGCACCCAGTGGCGAACACTTGATCGATTCAATGAGGCGAATTTGCTCGCATGGTCTAGCCTCTCATGATAGCGAGCACAATGCCGGGTCTAGTTCAGGAATTTCACACAAATAGACGTCAAGACCAAAACAAAGCGTGTCAAACCGCATTGCTACGTCCACCGATAATATCGAAGACGATCCGGCGAGCCCAACTGATTTCGAGTTGCTGTCAGCCATTGGACGAGGCACCCCCACTCGAAATGGGAGAAGGCACGGAAAGCAACTCGAGTTAGCGGGAAGAGAGCAAGTCGAGCAACTGAGAAAAAGCCTCGCATTCGTAGAGGAATGCGAGATTCTACTTCTCATTGAGTTTGTGGAATGTGCAGTCCGTTCTCCTACGCAATCTTCCTGCTTGGCTTGTTCCATTTGCCGAATGGTCGGTTGATCTCTATCTCGAGATCAACCGCCTCTCGGCCGATCACCTCCGCCAAATCGTCACCAACATCTTGATCTATGCGCTCTTGGAATTTGGATCACTGCTCTACATGCACAGAATCGTCTGACGCAAATTCGGTATCACGGCGTTTTTCCAGATCGGCTTTGTCCTGGAAAAGCACTTCGTGTACCTCAAGGCTTAATGACATCATGGATCATCATCCTCGGTGCTACTGCCGTGCTGCATTACGGTGCGTACGTACTCTCTTGGCACTTTTGACCAATTCGTTTGCCTTGTTCTTTTTCTCGCAGTTGTGATTTTGCTTGGCATTAGGATCCGACTTTACTTTTCAGTCCCAATTGGTTCACAAAGCAAACGCCACATCCACATGAGAAGGGCAAGCTGCAGTGAAAGAAGCAGGCCGAGCTCAGGGTTCAGTGTTTCCATACTTTAGGAGATGAATCGATGGATACCAGCCTTCTTGGTTCGTCGTACAGCATATGCATGCGATTAAATTGAGCACCTTTGGTTTGTCCCTTATGCTAACACCTTGGTAGATTCGATGTGCTCACATCTCTGGGTTGAATATTGAGATAAGAAGGTATGCCCACATCTAAATAGTGTCCGATCGATCTCTCCCGATAGATCTCTCCCAGCTGCGCGCACCCAGAATGTAAGCACATCACACAACACGAAACCGAAAATAAGCCCTGCTGATCCTACCAGCGGTGAGTGCCATTTTGGCTTGTTCTCTCAGCATCGCTCACCATGGGTTGCCTCGAATGCCTGTCCAAAGTGCGGATGCGACTTCGCGCGGGTTATCATGGCCACTATTCGGTGGAGCGCATGTGCGCGCTGAGCGAGTACTGCGAGCAAACGTCGCTTTCTCGTGCCCTATTGGTGTCCGCGCTATTCATTGTACCGTCGCTAACGACGATCGTGCTCCTGGACGCGCTGCCACTTCAAGACCCGTTTCAGGCTGGGACAAGAACACATCCTTTTGAATTCGTGTGGTGTTGGGCACGTTCACACTCGGACTCGGGATGATGAGCCAAATGCAGACGCTAGTCCCTGCAGCAGGTCTCACGTTGTGGAACTGCGTTGTCGTTGCCGTTTGCTGTACTACTTGCTTCACGGTGCCCTCTATCCTCGTTGCGAAATACTGGGTGTTCCCGATTCCGTTCATGATGGTAGTGTGCAACCCACCATTCTCGCTCGGACTATTCGGCTCATTGTTCGTGGTCATTGGAAAGAAAAAGCTGAACGAGCGCCAAGAAATCAAAGTTCAACTACAGCGATTCAGCAATTTGATGAATTTGTCGTTGCTAATGATCATCGTCTACCCCGTGTACAATGCAATCTTCCTCACACTCAGTGGCACCGGCCAGTTTGGGTTTGTGTTCGTGCTTCCAGTGATCAAATACCTGCTGAAGGAATTAGCGAAGCGAGTTGTCGCAGACTTGGAAGACGTCGTGCCTGTTCTGGCCCTCACAGTGGATTTGTTCAACGCATTGTTCCAAGCGAAATGCATGCAAAACTCTGGATCGATCTGGACGACAACGTGCGTCATCGCGATCGATGCTGTTCAAAACTTTGTGACACTTCGCAGGTTTTTTTGCGCATGAAAGACGTCCAGGATTACACCCGCGACGAGGCGGGCAAGTCTAAGAGTCTGCTTTCGATTGGTATGGGACTAGTTGACGCTCCAAGTAAACTTGCCTTGGACCAGCTGCGCGTTGAGTCGTGGACAAATGTACGACTGTCGAAGGAGAAATCTGCGCTCGTGCAGAACATGAAGCTCGAGCAAATGAAGTGTCGTGCCGAGATGATGATGGAGGCTCGAAGCGACAAGGTGTCTTCGCGCCGCTTTCTAAGCAACCTGTCATCGAAAATTGCTGCACTGAATGCAGTCGTACCGTTGCCTTCTGCATCTGCCACAGCAGCGATCAGTAATAACGAAATCCAAGAGTCTCCGAGTTCTGGTGACCTCTTCGCACCCAGGAATCCTGGGAGCGCCATAATACCCTCGTTGTCAATCAAACTAAAGAAGAGCAGTGGATTGAGGGAGGGCAGCGACAACACCGTGATCATGAAGAAGACACTGGAACAACTGTCAAGATGTGAGGCTGTGCTGCTGGTCGAGTGCGTTGAGTCGGTCGTGCCGTTGATGTACGGGCTGTCGTTGACTATTTTGCATCTCTTGCCAAATGCGCGGTACTACCCCACCGTGAGTGAGCTGACGGGCGAGAAACTAGTCGCAGTGGTCACGAGCATCCTGATCTACTCTGCGTTGGAGTTTGGGTCATTGCTGTACGTCCACGCGCTGTTACGCTGGAAATTCCGAATATCTGCACTGCACCAGCTGGCGTTTATATTGGAGACGGACTGGCGCTACTTACAGGGGATCCTGCTCGGTTGGGTGATTATTGTGCTCGGCTTCACGCTGGCTCATTATGGTACGCACAACGTCATTCTGAACCACCCCTCGCGGTATTTTTTGCGGCTGTTCGTGTTATGATTCTAACTGCTTGGATATTGTTCACTAGGAAACGATTTCACATTCGAGTTTGCGTGGACGCGCCGCCATTCGATAAACGGAACGACATGAGCAGGATCGTGACATCAAACCTCCATGGCTGCTTTCCACTTCGTTTGCATAGGACCTCTGAGGGTGCGAGTACGAATAGCTTCCCTCTTCTTGCGTAAGCGCCAGTCACCACGGTTGAAAGTGTCCACACAAAAGACGAAAATGGTTTCTTTGGATGAGTATTCGGAGTGGATTCGTGGAGAGCCACCTTTTGACGACACAGCAATAGGAAGATGACCACACAAAAATTGTAGCGGGGTCCACCGAATCCGGCCATTTTGGCGAGACGACGCCAATTTTTGCGTGAAGTATAAAACTGTACCGTGCGGCGGAATGCGGAGGGAGAATTACCCCGCTATTCATTTCTTCCCTCAAAAGGCATGCAGCGTGTGGCGTTGGAGGCGCCCTCAGTACAATGCTTATTCTGATGCATACGTGCATTTAAGTGCTCAGAATGACTGTGTACCAGATCCAAGACCTGACCAGACCCGTGTTGAACACAGTCGTGGAGTTGTCGTTGTCACGCTACGTACAGACAGAGCGACTAAATTTGTACTGTGCGATTCAGAGAAGCTGTCCTTGTATTGCAGCAAAGAGAAGATGTGTCACGTGTGCCTGACCTCGCACGCCAGACACGCGCGTAAGATCGGCATATGCCTGACCGCGCACGTGCCTTGCGTGCGGAGCGTCAAGGCATGTGTAACGTGCGCCTGACCTCGAGTTTGAGGTCAGGCTCTCCTTTTCATGTAGGTCAAAAGTATACAGTTAGAGGTAACTAGTCAGATAAAAATACAGTTGCAGGTCGAACACCTGGATAGGAAGAAATGTCGAATCAGTTGAAGAAAAGGATAGACATGCATGCAAGGAGGCTTAGATGTAGTGCGAGCGAACTAAGTCCTCCATTCAATTCACTTTCCAATTTGCCATCAAGTCGCCACCTCCTCCTCCGAGTCCACGCCAACGCTTTCCGACTTTCGACCGATCCAGTTCCGACTTTCCGACTTTCAGCCAATCAGCGTTCAAGAATACCCCAAATCGTTACACACGTCGCCGTCGTCACCAACTGGATTCCAATCAGGAACCATTGTCTTTACGTCTAGAGTGCTGTTGTGCGTAATCACGCCGAACCCCAATGATTGCGGGCGACCAACACTCAACTCAGACACAAATAGCTCTAGCGTCAGACGATGACGTCATCTGCGCACGTGGGGATCACTTTTACGTGTTTCACCCAATATCTTTGCACCCACAATGCGCGCATCAGGTGGCGTGTGACACACACAAGAGCCACCTTGCATGTAATGGCAGCAAGGACCATTTCAGGGAGGGACTATGGCTGAGGAGCCACAGTCGAACCTGAACGTTGTTGAAGAGTTGAAAGCCAACTTTGACTCGATGAAACCCCTCGACGACATCACTAGTCGTGAAGAGCAGCAAGTCGATGGCTTTATTGTGAGGAGACAAGCCGTTGTGAGGTTTGTTCGAGACGCAATCGCGAAGGCTCAGGATCTGCAAAAGGAGCAAGCAGACAAGAGCGGAAGGAAGAACAAGCAAGTGTATAAGATCAATGATCTTGTATTACTTAGCACGGCGAACCTGCCTGAACATGCAGTGTCCAACTTGGGAAGCTCGAAGCTTCTGCCAAGGTTCATCGGACCGTTCAAGGTAGTGAAATGCAATGGTGATGCCTACGCACTTGTCGTTCCTAAACGCATGCGACTACACCCTACGTTCTACGTAGGTAGACTAAAGCCTTACCTTCCAAGCGGATCTGCGGATCCTACGAGATCTTCCGCAAACGATCGAGCTGATCTTGAAGCTTCTCCACTTGATTGCGAAGAGCAAACAGCTCGTCGCTCTGGAGATTCTTCTCGGCGTACAAGAGTTGCAGGACGTCGAAGGACTGGTCCTTCACCGACTCCAGCGCTTGAAGACGAGAATGGTACTCACCACGAAGTACCTCAAAAGCCGAACCTGCCTCTTCCACAGAGCGCAAAAGGCGATCGTGAGCCAACTCACGAGACTTCTCGTTCTTCCGGAGTCGAACAAGTTCGTCCTGAACCTGTTGGAACCGTTCCTCGAAACGGGACTCCAAAGCCGAACACTGGGCACAACCTTCTGTCAGGACATCGATCTTCGACTCGTGATCGGCGACAAGGTTCTCGAGACTCTCGCAGCGTTCCTCAAGTGTCGAACAACGCTGCTGCAAAGCCTCAATTTGCCCACGATGAGCACTCTTCCACTTCCAGAGTCGCTCAATCGTTTTCTCGTTCAGCCCCACCCCCGTTATTAGACTCTCAGGGAGAGCATCGCTGGGTGGTTGAGTCGATTGTTGATCACGAGGATCGACCGACTCATCGTCGAGGAAAGAAGCAGTTGAACCATCAACGCTTCTACAGAGTTCGGTGGCGTGGATATCCACCGAGCTTGGACACGTGGGAGCCTCGTCAGACATTGGAGTCTGATGTCCCCGACGTGGTCTGCAGCTATGAGAACTGCTTGTAGCGTCGCCAGGGGCGACACTACGACGACCAGAGCTACGGTTCGCTCTGTCGTCAGCGGGAGTTCTTCTTTGGGCACGAGCATTGCCACGACGAAGAAGACGCTCCATCTTGTTCTCGTTCTCAAGACGAACGAATGTTCGCCATGAGTCTCTCTGGGCTGCAGTGTGCTGGTTCGGATCATCGCGATCGTCGATCCGACGCCAACTGAAGAACCGCTCCTTGTAGAACTCGAGATCCCCCTTCTTCTTCAGAATGGGAGAAATGTCGAAGAGTTCTGGAGCTGTCCGCTGTCGCTTGGACGACGGACGTTCTTCACGGTTCACTTGGTCACTTGGTCACTTCATTGCCAATTGGAAAGTGAACTGCTCCGAAAGGTCTGCAAAAGTACGCAAGGTACTTGTGGCTTTAAGGAGGGGATGATGTAATGGGCCATACCTAGCCATTACATGAATGAAGGTGGATCTGTTCCCAGATCTAGTGTGCCACACACCACCTTCACTGTGCATTGTGGAGACACAAATAACAAAGGGATTACGGTAATACAATCCCCACATGCACATGTGACGTCATCCCATGACGTCACGAGCGCTCTCTGTGCTGATCAGTACAGAGTGATGACATTCATGTACTAATCAAGTACTGAGTGATGGTTCCTACTTGGGAAACTGCACTGGTGACGAGACCAACGTGTCTCTTCCACCTGAAGCGAGTGGCTGTAGCCAACCACTTTGCAGGGAATTTTCCACGGGATTTCAAGTTCAAGTTTCTCGAAGATCCCGTAGGTTCAGCCTCAGCGTACCCAAGGTTTTATATATCAGATTCATAGGTTTTAGTTATAAAACCTCTTGGATCCCTTAAGGTTCATTTGCAAGTAGCGACAGGAACCATAACCACATTTCAATTCAGTTGCACTTTTACCACCAAACCCTCAAGTCTTCCTTCCTCCCTCCAAGTCGGGAGACGCTTCCTCTGGCACAAGCGTGTGTACCGTGTTTGAGGGACTGTTTGGAACAGCGCCCTCTTACAGTGCGCCGTGTAACAGGCTGTCCCATTACACCTGGTGGCACTTTGTGGTCCGTCCGACAGCAGGGAGAGTCGTCAGCAATGAATGCTGACGATGAAACCTTGTTGGGTGTCGATCCCGCGTCAACCGCGAGTCCGACAATCACGCGGGATGATTGCCTCCACTTGAGTGACCTCGAGTGGAGCGCCTTGCGACGACTGGGGGAGGTCGTTGGCGAAAAAGCCATCTTCGCCATCCTTGCCACCTGCCCGCCGGTGCAGCACCGCCTCACGACGATAGGGTTCCTGCAGAAAGAGGCAGAGGAGCGTGGAAGAGAAGCAACCCGCGCTGTCACTGCGCAGGTACAACCCCCACGACAAAAAGCTGTAAAGCTTGATGTCGCGAAGTATGGCGGAGGAGACAAGGAGCCTCTCCTCCGATGGTTTGTTGAAATTGACGCCGCGATTTGCTCCTTGCAAATCCATGACCAAGAGCAACAGGTCAATTTCGCGATGCCCAAGCTCGCTGGTGTAAGAGAGCGCTGTTCTCAACAGTCCCTCAAACACGGTACACACGCTTGTGCCAGAGGAAGCGTCTCCCGACTTGGAGGGAGGAAGGAAGACTTGAGGGCTTGGTGGTAAAATTGCAACTGAATTAAAATGCTTATGGTTCCTGTCGCTACATGTAAAACACCACTAGGGCTCCTAGAGGTTTTATAACTAAAACCTAAACATGCACAATAAAACCTTGGGTACACTGAGGTTGAACCCAGGGGATCTTCGAGAAACTTGAACTTGAAGTCCCGTGGAAAGTTCCCTGCAAAGTGATTGGCTACAGCCACTCACTTTAGGTGGCAGAGACACGTTGGTCTCATCACCTGTGCAGTTTCCCAAGTAGGAACCATCACTCAGTACTTGACCAGTACATGAATGTCATCACTCTGTACTGATTAGTACATGTGAACAACATTCTGCACTGATCAGCACAGAGAGCGCTCGTGACGTCATGGGATGACGTCACATGTGCATGTGGGGACTGTCGTACTGTAATCCCTTTGTTGTTTGTCTCTCCACAATGCACACTGAAGGTGGTGTGTGGCACACTAGATCTGAGAACAGATCCACCTTCATGTAATGGCTAGGTATAGCCCATTACATCATCCCCTCCTTAAAGTCACAAGTACCTTGCGTACTTTTGCAGACCTTTCGGAGCAGTTCACTTTCCAATTGGCAATGAAGCGACCAAGTGACCAAGTGAACCGTGAAGAACGTCCGTCGTCCAAGCGACAGCGGACAGCTCCAGAACTCTTTGGCATTTCTCCCATTCTGAAGAAGAAGGGGGAGCTCGAGTTCTACAAGGAGCGGTTCTTCAGTTGGCGTCGGATCGACGATCGCGATGATCCGAACCAACACATCGCAGCCCAGAGAGACTCATGGCGAACATTTGTTCGTCTTGAGAACGAGAACAAAATGGAGCGTCTTCTTCGTCGTGGCAATGCTCGTGCCGAAAGAAGAACTCCTGCTGACGACAGAGCGAACCGTAGCTCTGGTCGTCGTAGTGTCGCCCCTGGCGACGCTACAAGCAGTTCTCATAGCTGCGGACCACGTCGGGAACATCAGACTCCAATGTCTGACGAGGTTCCCACGTGTCCGAGCTCGGTGGATATCCACGCCACCGAACTCTGTAGAAGCGTTGAGGACTCAACCGCTTCTTCCCACGAGTCTGTCGATCCTCATGATCAACAATCGACTCAACCACCCAGCGATGCTCTCCCTGAGAGTCTAATAACGGGGGTGGGGCTGAACGAGAAAACGATTGAGCGACTCTGGAAGTGGAAGAGTGCTCATCGTGGGCAAATTGAGGCTTTGCAGCAGCGTTGTTCGACACTTGAGGAACGCTGCGAGAGTCTCGAGAACCTTGTCGCCGATCATGAGTCGAAGATCGATGTCCCGACAGAAGGTTGTGCCCAGTGTTCGGCTTTGGAGTCCCGTTTCGAGGAACGGTTCCAACAGGTTCAGGACGAACTTGTTCGACTCCAGAAGAACGAGAAGTCTCGTGAGTTGGCTCACGATCGCCTGTTGCGCTCTGTGGGAGAGGCAGGTTCGGCTCTCGAGGTACTTCGTGGTGAGTACCATTCTCGCCTTCAAGCGACCAATCCTTCGACGTCCTGCAACTCCTGTACGCCGAGAAGAATCTCCAGAGCGATGAGCTGTTTGCTTTTCGCAATCAAGTGGAGAGGCTTCACGATCAGCTCGATCGTTTGCGGAAGATCTCGTAGGGTCCACAGATCCACTTGGAAGGTAAGGCTTCAGTCTACCCACATAAAATGTTGGGTGTAGACGCATGCGTGTAGGAATGTCTAGCGTGTAGGCATCACCATTGCATTTCACTACCTTGAACGGTCCAATGAACCTTGGCAGAAGCTTCGAGCTTCCCAAGTTGGACACTGCATGTTCAGGCGGGTTCGCCGTGCTAAGTAATACAAGATCATTGATCTTGTAAACTTGCTTGTTCTTCCTTCCGCTCTTGTCTGCTTGTTCCTTTTGCAGATCCTGAGCCTTCGCGATTGCGTCTCGAACAAACCTCACAACGGCTTGTCTCCTCACAACAAAGTCATCGACTTGCTGTGCCTCACGACTAGTGATGTCGTTGAGGGGTTTCATCGAGTCAAAGTTGGCTTTTAACTCGACAACAGCATTCAGGTCATACGACGACTGCGGCTTATTGCCTTTAGCCGTAGTCCCTCCCCCACTTAAGGTAGAGACCTCACCCATTATGGAAGCAGGCACTCGGGGATGAATGCCATAGTTCACGTAAAATGGAGAGTGACCTGTCGAGACATGCGTGGAGTTGTTCAACGCAAACTCGGCAAGAGGGAGAAACTCACTCCACTCTTTGAAAGACGTTGCGTAGCTGCACAACACGTCTTCTAGGACTCGATTCACTCGCTCTGTTTGACCGTCCGTTTCAGGGTGTGCCGCTGTTGACATGGACAACTTGGTGTCCAGAAGTCCGAACAGTGCACGCCAGAACTTGGACGTGAAACGGGTGTCACGGTCAGACACGATCTCGACTGGTAGTCCGTGCAGACGGAATACGACGTCTACAAAGACCTTGGCCGTCATTTCAGCTGAGATCTTGTCCGAAACAGGCGCAAGATGGACCATCTTGCTGAATCGGTCCACAAACACAAGGATGCCATTGCGTCCGTGCTTGTCACGTGGAAGTCCGAATATGAAATCCATACTCACAGACTTCCAACTGTCCGATGGGACAGGTAATGAACGAAGTGGAGCCCGAGTAGAGCCGGATGGCTTAACTCTTTGGCACACTTCGCAAGTACGCACATACTTGCGAACCCACTTGTACATGTGTGGCCAGTAGTAATCCCGGGAAAGACTGAGAAACGTTTTCTCACGTCCGAGATGGCCACCCGAAGGACTGCCATGGTACTCATACAAGAGTCGATGACGCAGACCTTCGTCGTTGGGAACAACAACCCTTGCTGTATCCCCGTCTTCAACCGCGTAGTACAACAACCCATTGTGTACTCGGAAGCGGTGAACTCGCGACCTTGTGCGCGACGGAAGACCTTGCAGTGCTTTGTCCGAAGGGTCCTTGAAATACTTCAACAAGTCCTGACATGTTTCGTCAGACTTGTACCCTTCGACAATGTCTTCTCGCACTGTAGTCGTAGCTTGCACCGCGATCGCTTGAACATCTTCACAGAGTCGACACGCTCCGTCCGTGTCTTCACTCTTGGTCTTCGGATCGCAATCCGGACGTCTTGACAGCGCATCGGCTAAGATGTTCGTCTTGCCTGGCTTGTAGTGTACAACGAAGTTGTACTCTGCAAAGAAGGAGAACCATCTCGCCATTCTTTGCGACAAATGAGGAGTCTTCACTGCCGTACGCAGAGATGCGTGATCAGTGAAGATAGCAAAGCGCTCCTCGCCAAGCAGATACACACGGAACTTGACCAAAGAATACTTCATCGCCAGAAGTTCCTTGTCGTGAACTGGGTAGTTCCGTTCTACGGGTCGGAGTTGTCGTGACTGATACGACACAACTCGCTCATGACCCTCATCATCGTGTTGCATCAATGCGCAACCGATGGCATAATCGCTTGCATCGCAAACCACATGAAAAGGCTTGTCGTGGTTTGCAATTGCCAGCACGGGAGCTTCTCGCAGACTCCTCTTCACTTCGGCAAACGCTGCTTGGTGGTCACTGGACCACTCCCACTCAATGTCTTTCTTCAGGAGCTGTGTGAGGGGTTGCACCAACGCTGCATAGTTGCGCGTGTACTTGTGCAAGTAGTTGGCCGGACCCAGCCATTGTCTCAGCTGTTTGACGTTCTGAGGCACAGGCCAATCGTCAATAGCTTTGACCTTCTCCGGATCGACTCGAACACCGCTCTTGCCCACAAAACAACCGAGAACAGGGATCTCGGGGGCGAAGAACATGCACTTCTTCAAGTTTGCGTATAGTTTGTTCTCACGTATGACCTGAAAGACTTGACGAAGATGATCGAGATGAACATCGACATCAGATTTCCCATTCGCGGCCTTACTATGAACGAAAATATCGTCAAAGTAACTCGGTGCAAACCCTCTCAATGGACGAAGAACGTTCGTGACCATTCGATTGAAGGTCGCAGGAGCGTTCTTCAAACCCTGTGGCATCACTAACCACTCCCACAGCATACCACTCGGGGTACTCACTGCGGTTAGTGGAACATCACCTTCGCGCATTCGAATCTGATAGAACCCATCTTTCAGATCGATAGCACTGAAGACAGTACTGCCAACCATTCCGTCAAGGATCATATCCTTGCGTGGAACCGGAGTTTGGGCTGGAATGGTAGCGTCGTTCAGCTTGTTGAAAGCGTGGACGATGCGCCAACCACCAGTTGCCTTCTTCACACAGAAGGTTGGGCTACAATGTGGAGACTTGCTCTCCCGCACATGCCCAGCCTTAGCACGTTGAGCAAAGAACTCGTCGATCGCCTCGACTTGTTCCTTTGGCAACGGCCACTGTCTTGTGATGCAGTACTTCGTGCCAGGAAGTACATCAATCTCGTGACGAATGCCTCTGTCGAATGGCAATTCGTCTGGCACCTTGTCTGGGAAAATGTCTTCAAATTCCCTGGCAAGCGCATACACGGGGTTCTTCTTGAGAGCACCCCATGACTGCTCCTCGAACCTTTCCTTCCGTGTCTTTTCGTCCAACACATCCGCACTCGATGCTGTGTTGACGAAGCCTTCGTCGATCTTTTCGACGATCGCACACACCTGCGCAATATCGCCTCTCGCTGGGCTGCGCTCCAGTGTCTTCTTGCTCATTGATGGCAAGGAAATCAACTCTTCGACTGAACTTGGAAGATTTTCAATCTTCACGTGGCGGATTGCATCCACGTCACCTTCTTCACCGTAGACCGCGATATTCACAAACTCGCTTGGAATGTCTTGTGCTTGGACACTCCCTTCGTCATCACCACTTGTACCTTGATCAGGGGTACTCAAAACTCTTGACGGAACACTTCTCTTGCTGGTCTTCTTCATCTTGTCTTGGGAAGGGTGTCTGTTCCACTTCCATTCACTCTTGTCAACGCCGTCGCGGACCTTCTCGTCGTCGATGGCAAAGGAGACAGTCTTTTTCTGGCGCCTGACTGCTCCACCTCCAGTAGTCTTCTTCAAGATGGGTACCGCTCGTGAACATGGGGGGCCATCGCACACCGCGACATCACAAGGATCATCTGGGATCTCTTCCACAGATGTGTAAACCCACACCACTTCACCCGTTGTCACACAGCTCAAGTCAGCATCGCGTGACTTGTCAACGGAGATCTTCATCCAGTCAATGCTAGGTTGGTAACGCTTCAACCACGGCATGCCCAGGATGATGTCAAACTTGTCATCGAGGTCGAGTAAAATGAACTCGTCTTCACCTCGGAAATCTTCACACTTCATCGCCAAGCGCACCACGCGCTTCGGCATCTTCACAGTCGACCCGTTGGCCAACCGAATAACCATCGTCTTGTCTTCATTCGCATCAGGCACGAAGACACCATGCCTGACGATCACTTCATTTCGAACAAAATTGTTCGACGCACCAGTGTCAACCAAAGCTCGTAGAGGCGTTGCAATACCGTCTACATGAACTTTGAGAACGATCAAACTCGACGTTTGACTGACACTGTTCTCCCTCGTGGAAACTGCATGTGCATCATGCACATTGGGGCCAGAGTCCTGTGTATCCACAAACACAGTCCTCTTTTCGAGCCCAGTAGGAGGCCCCGCCCCTACTGTCCATTCCCGTTTTTTGGCCCAGGTGACCGATCGAACCGACGACCGTAAGAACGATCGTGGTTGTTCGAACGAGCACCCTGTGTCGTTTGCCGACCCGGCAAAGACACCTTGCAGTTCCAAGCAATGTGACCCGGCTTCCCGCAACGGAAACACTTCCCATCGTTGCGAGGACGCTCATTTCCAGGCGTGGAAATGTACGAGATGTCCATAGGCTCGGGACCATCATGCGCAACATTCGATTGCCGCATTGGTCTCGACGCAAACCCATGGAACTTCGCTTGCTTCATGCTGAACTCTTCTTGCATCGCACGTTCAATGGCTTCGTCCAGCGTCTTGGGATACTCGCGGAACAGTTGGTTCCGAATCGGACCATCGTTCAGACCCGCCATGAACGTCACGACTTGCGTCGAAACGTCAATCGGCTCGTCAACGATGCTCGACACCAAGTAGCAAGCACGTTGTGCATACGAGTGAAGGTCGAAACGGCCTTGACGAAGCTTGAGGAACTCGGCGCGCGCACGGAACTCGCTCTGCGGAGGTTCAAACGCCTTCTTGAGTTCGGTCTTGAAATGACCGTAGCTGGGGAAGCAGTTTAGATCCGCTAAACGCTAGCCATACGCCCAACTCTTCGCACGACCCGCAAGGTTGGACATCGCGAACAACACTTGCTGCGAAGGGTCTCGCAGTTGTCTTGTAGTGATGGCTGCATCCAACTCGACGAACCATCGCGAGAGAGGCTCGTTCTCTCCGCCGCGATACGGAGAGACGTCAAGCTTCAATGGCACCGTCCTAAGTGAGGAAACAGGGGTTGCGACCTGCTTCCGGGGGGACATGATCTCGTGGTGCATGAAGCTGACCACCGCGCTCTTCTGGTCTTCCGGAGACGCCGATCGAAGCAGACTGACCACAGCAGCCTCTCCGATGACATCTCGCATGCGCTCAAGCGCCATCCACTCATGAGAAGACAAGATGAGGGAAACCCTCAATAGTCAACTCGACAGTTTCCGGTACTGCTGGACCGAGTGGGGTTCCTGTAGCATCCATGTCCAACGACAAGGATGCTCGCAGGGTCTTCAGTCTTGGACAGGAATGCGCGACGTGCTCAAAGCCGCGTCGTCAAACCTTTTCGCTTCACTGGGTCGCTGGAAGGACCGCTCGAAGTGCTACCAGGTGTAAGAGGGCGCTGTTCCAAACAGTCCCTCAAACACGGCACACACGCTTGTGCCAGAGGAAGCGTCTCCCGACTTGGAGGGAGGAAGGAAGACTTGAGGGCTTGGTGGTTAACATTGAACTGAATATAAATGCTTATGGTTCCTGAGACTACATGTAAAACACCACTAGGGCTCCTACAGGTTTTATAACGAAAACCTAAACATGCACAATAAAAACTATGAATCTGATATATAAAACCTTGGGTACACTGACGTTGAACCCAGGGGATCTCCTGGAAACTTGAACTTGAAGTCCCGTGGAAAATTCCCTGCAAAGTGATTGACTCGCACCACTCGCTTTAGGTGGCAGACACACGTTGGTCTCATCACCAGTGCAGTTTCCCAAGTAGGAACCATCACTCAGTACTTGATTAGTACATGGACATCATCACTCTGTACTGATTAGTACATGTGAACAACATTGTGCACTGATCAGCACAGAGAGCGCTCGCGACGTCATGGGATGACGTCACATGTGCATGTGGGACTGTCGTACTGTAATCCCTTTGTTAATTGTCTCTCCACAATGCACACTGAAGGTGGTGTGTTCGACACTAAAGTAGGACACAGCCGCACCTTCATGTAATGGCTAGGTATAGCCCATTACAGACGACATATTCGTTCATAGTAAGGCCTCGGAAGGGAAGAAAGATGCCGATGTTCATCTTGAACATCTTCGTCAAGTCTTTCAAGTTATGTGTGAGAACAAACTGTACGCTAACTTGAAGAAATGCATGTTCTTCGCCCCCGAGATCCCTGTACTCGGTTGCTTTGTTGGCAAGAATGGCGTTCGGGTCGATCCTGAGAAGGTCAAGTCTATCGACGATTGGCCTGTGCCTCAGAACGTCAAACAGCTACGTCAGTGGCTGGGTTTGGCCAACTATTTGCACAAATACACGCGCAACTATGCAGTGTTAGTGCAACCCCTCACGAGTCTTTTGAAGAAAGATAATGAGTGGGAATGGTCAGAGGAACATCAGGCAGCGTTTGCCGAAGTAAAGAAGAGCTTAAGAGAAGCTCCTGTCCTAGCTCTCGCAGATCATGAGAAGCCGTTCCATGTAGTCTGCGATGCGAGCGACTATGCCATCGGGTGTGCACTGATGCAACACGATGATGAGGGCAAAGAAAGAGTTGTGTCGTATCAGTCACGACAACTCAGGCCCGCAGAACGGAACTATCCGGTCCATGACAAGGAACTATTGGCCATGAAGTAGCATTGGCAAACGTTCGAGTATATTTGCTTGGTGAAAAGCAGTTAGCTATTTACACTGATCAAGCATCAATGCGGACAGCTGTAAAGACGCCTCACCTATCGCCAAAGGATGGCAAGAGGTTTCCTTCTTCGCTGAGTACAACTTTTGTTGTGCATTAGAAGCACGGCAATGTCAAACATTCTTGCCGATGCGCTGTCAAGACGTCCGGATTAGATCCGAAGAACAAGAGTG